>CAUYSK010022901.1:0-43979 GCA_963575035.1 Avahi laniger
GGGATCCATTTGTACTCGCCATCAAATTGGTACTAACTGATCAACACTAGGGTGATCACATGGCAGAAATACTCTCCAGGGATTAGGGGCATGGGGGGCGAATCTACAACTAAAGGACACGGGGAGCACTAAAGGGAGGGAAGGGCACGCCTTTAACCTGTATTTAGGTCAGGCAAAGACATAAAGTGTAACTAGAATGTTTGTACCCTCACAATACCTTGGAATAATAATAATAAAAAAAATACTATTGAAATGATCTACAGATTCAGTGCAATCCCTATCAAAATTCCAATGGCATTATTTTACAGTTATAGAAAAACTTTCTAAAATTTATCTGAAACCATGAAAGACTTTAAATAGCCATAGCTATTTGTTTAAAGAAAAATAAAAAAACACAGCTTAAGGTGTCATGTTTCCTCATTTTAAAATACATTACGAAGCTACATTAAAACTACATAATACTAATTGAACAAATAAGCCACAAAATAAACCTATTCATTTAAGTTCACTTGATCTTAGACTAGGGTACTTAGAGCACAATAGGGAAAAGAGAATCTCTTCAACAAATGATGTTCACCAAAAGAATGAAATTGGACCCTTATCTCACATCATTTACAAAAATCAACTCAAAATGAATTAAAGAATTAAATGTAAGACCTGAAACCATAAAACTCCTAGAAGAAAATTTAGGTAAAAATTTTGTGACATTGGTTTTGACAACCAAAAGCATAGGAGACAAAAGCAAAAATAAGAGACTAGAAAAAGTGAGACTACATCAAATCAAGAAGCTTCTACACAGCAAAGGAAACAATTTACAGAACTGGAAAAAATGTTTTCAAATCATATATCTGATAAGAGTTTAATATCCAAAATATATAAGGAACTCTTACAACTTAATATCAAAAACCACAATGAAACAACTAATCTAATTAAAAGTGAATAAAGTAGTTGAATAGATATTTCTTTAAAGAAGATATCAAATGAGCAACAGGTGTATGAAAAAATGCTCAATATCACTAATCACTAGGGAAATGCAAATTAAAACTACAATAAGATATCACCTCATACCTTTTAGGCTCGCTAGATAGCTATTATCAAAAAATAAAATACATCAAGTGTCAGCAAGGATGTGAAGAAACTGGAACTCTTGTACACTGTTGAGAATGTAAAATGGTACAGCTACTCTGGAAAACAGTACGGAAGATTCTCAAAAAATTAAAAAAAAATAACACCATATGATATAACAATCCCAATTCTGAGTTTGAGTCCCAAAGAATTAAAGTAAGATTATTGAAGTGATATCTGCACATCCATGCTCTTGCAAAATTATTCCCAATAGCCCAGATACAAAAAGAACCTAAATATCCATTGATGAATAAATGAAGAAAATGTGATAAATACATGCAATAAATTATAATCTAGACTTAAAAAAATGAGAAAATTCTGTTATAAAGATGAACCCTGAGATCACTATGCTAAGGGAAATAACCAATCACAGAAAGACAAATACAGTATTATTCCACTTGAATGAGGTATCTAAAGTAGTCAAACCCATAAAAGCTAAAAGTAGAGTGGTGGTTTCCAGTAGTGGTTGCCAAGGAGATAGAGAAATAGGTAGTTGTTGTTCAATGTATAAAGTTTCAGTTATGCAGGATTAATACATTCTAGAGATCTGCTGTATAACATTGTTCCTATAGTTAACAATGTTGTACTGTGCACTTGAAAATTTTTTAAAACAGTAGATTTCATGTTCAGTAATCTCACCACAATTTTTTTAAAAAATAATTACAGTGAAAGAATAGTAGAACCTTAAGTAAGAATGTGCTAATTTTGGCCTGGTTCAGTGGCTCATGCATGTAATCCCAGCATTTTGGGAGGCAAAGGTGGGAAGATGACTTGAGGCCAGGAGTTTGCAACCGGCCTGGGCAACATAGCAAGACTTCGTCTTTACAAAAAATTTAAAAAATTAGTCAGGAGTGGTGGTGCATGCCTGTAGTCCCAGCTACCTGGGAGGCTGAGGTGGGAGGATCTCTTGAGTCTGAGAGTTGAAGGCTGCAGTGAGCTATGATTGCACCACTGCATTCTAGCCTGGGCAACAAAGGATACCCTGTCTCAAAAAAAAAAAAAAAAAGTGCTAATTTTATAATGCTTGATGGCAACAATCACTGAGCCCAACTTGTGTGACTATGTGAGGCTCATATATGTTGAGAAATATGATTTCTTTATTTTAAAAGTGTTCAGACTTTTCTTTAAACTGTTCTGCTTCAAGATACAGTCAATGATGGTGGACAAGACAAAATTAAGTGATGAATAGCTCTCTAAACAACTACTATTACAGTGCACAATCATGCAAATATTTTTTAATTTTCTTAAGAAATGATAGCTTAATTACAAAAAAACAGCAATACATGAAATATTTGGAACAAAAATCTTTGGTAAAAATCAATAATTAGAGCTATGCTTAATTTGAAATTATATAGTAATTGAGAAGCTATGCTATCAATGGTGGGAAAAATTTATGAGTGGAAAAAGTGATAAAACTCAAGTACCAGGAGAGACTTTCTCAATAGTCAGACATAATGTTTGTATAAATTCGTTCTGAGTCTAAGTTAATATATCTGTGAGAAACACAGATAAAGCAATTTTGAATTATTTTTTCCAGAATAAAATATCTTTCAACAGAAAACTAACATGTACTATCAACACGGTATCCGTATTAAAGAATAGCCTACTGGACGGACAAAGGAGCTTCTCTTTATTAAAGAAATGCTCCAGAATGCTCCCGAACTCCTGACTCATATATTCAAATATCTACTCAATCTTTCCATTTAACTATCACAGTTAACATGGTATAACCTGAAATCCGTATTTTTCCCTAACAATGTTCGTAGTATGTTATCTGTCCAGTTGCTTAAGGAAAAGTCTTTGGATCATTCTTGACTTTTCTCTTTCTCTCAAACTCCACATCTAATCTAAAAACAAAAACTGACTTTTTAAAAAATATATACACATATGCACATATTATAAATATGTATAATATAAATACATAATGATAAAACACATACATGATATAAATATATAATGAGTTCATCTCAGTCTTTCTGCTGTTAGGAATCTGATGAAACTAACAATTACCATCCATCCAGATGCCTGAAATAGTCTAACAGTTCTTAATCAGACCCTTGTCCCTACATAAGCTTTTCTCCACAGAGTAACCAAAGTTATTTTTTAAAACAATCTCAGATCATAGCAGTCTCTTCTGAAAACCCTGAAATAATTTCTTGATTAACTCAGCATAAAAATGAAGTTACTCAAACAGATTATAATACTCTACACAATCTCACCACTATTTACCTCAATAACATTACTCCCTGATACTTTTTCCCAGATATTCTTGATTCCAGCCATGGTGGATACAAGCTGTCCTTCTAATGCACCAGACATACTTAAGTTTGTGCTCTGTTTATTCCTTTACCTGGGACTTTTTCTATGCCTGGAATGTGTATCTCAAACATCTTTGAAACTTAATGAGCTTATACTTATTACCTTGTAAAAAGGCAACATATTATCCCCTTCCCCACAATAAACACTTCTATTCTACTCTATGTGTTGTTCATTGAAACTATGAACTTTTAAAATAATACAGCTTTCTCATTTACTATACTTATTTATTTCTTGTTTTTCCCTATTATACCATTAGCCTTATATAAGTGAGCAATCTGTTCAGTGTCAGCCAGTGTAATCAACTTATGTATCAATGACCTTGAATGCTGCCACTGCCTGGCACGTATGGGTTTTCAATAAGTATTCATGGAATAAATCTGGCCAACCGGGAACACTGTGCTCCACCAAGAAGTGGAAAGTTGACGAGGAGCTTAGGGTTTTATTTATTTTTTAATGTAAGAGGCTTAAAGACTAATTAATTTTTCCACACAAAGACTCAAGTTTAGGCAACAAATTCTTTCTCAGTTAAATCAACAAATATTAAAAGCCTATTCAAGAAAGGAGTTAAAGGGATTAATTAAATAAATTTTAATTAAAAATATTTAATAAATATCTCTTAATATAGGTACAGTATCTATAAGGACATGATACCTTAGCAAACATTCCTAAATATTAGTAGCTTAACAAAATTAACGTTAATTTTTCAATACAAAGTGCTTTTCGTGATGTTATTGTCCATGTGGTAAGTTAACAGTCCAGGAATTTCTATCTCCAAATTAGATGTCATGTTTTCCATAACAAGGAAATAGAACATGGGGAACTACAGAAGAGAAGTTGCAAGTTTTGGACTGAAATAATACTTTTTTCCATGTGCCTTTTACTGGTCACACTTAATTTCATAGCAACATATACTTGGCAGGAAAAAAGAAGTCTAAGTTTTATTGAATATTAATAATATCAGTAATATTATTCACCTCTGGGAACCAGAATACAAAGTTAAGTTACTTTAAATATATTTATATATGGTTGTATGATTCATTTACACAGAGAATATTAGAGAGAAGAAAGTTTGATATCAAATGTGAAGAACTCATTACAAGCCATGTTGAGATAACAGATACTTGTGTGATGTGAGGATAGAATTACTCCAATAGGCCATTGGTAATACCTTGAGATCTATTAGAAAATCAAGGCTAGTACCTTGATTTTTAATTAACTATTGTATTGGAGGTAGTTGAGGTCATAATTTTGACTGATTTTACCCAATTATAGAATATAAACTGAAGTAAGAATAAGTAGAAACAAATAGTGGAAAACATCATCCATCATGATCAATGGCATATATTAACAGCCTTATTTCTAGGAAGGTAAAATTTAGATAGAATATTTTGCTTCTCCTTGCAGTCTTTTGGTTACACCTATTTGTTACTTGGTGGAGTTTACTAGATAAATAGTTTCGCTGCCAAGAGGCTTTAAAAATTAGAAGTAGTGATTGAATTTCTTCTTAATGAATATATCCCCTGAGGTGAATGACATATATATATGTGTGTGTGTATTTATTTATTTATTTCACTTTTTATTTATTTCACATTTATTTCACTTTTTTGACAATTACTCTTTAATTACCAAAAGATATACTTTGATGAAAATGAAGAAACATATGTTGTAGAATTTTCTATTTTTTAGACATGGAACACAAAGACATAACTTACTTCTCCATAAATAAATGTTTACCATTCTTTCCTTATCATTTGATTTTTAGATATTGAATTATTGATCAGCATCTGCTCCTTAGAACCAGATTGTATCTTTAGTGAAGTTTCTGTTCATATGTTGTTTTCTCTGTGGGAAATAAATTGTTTCTCTGTAGGAAGTGTTAGATGTTTACTAATAAATTGTTTTTTTTCAGTAGGCTTGGATTTTTGAATGTTAAAATTTAAATTGTTATTTCTCTAATTACATTGAGCCCATTTCAACATTATACAAATTCTTGGACTTTTTAACACAGATTTATTATGTACAATGTCAAGCAATACTTACAGATCCTTTTGAATTATTTTCTTAGAAATTACCACACAAAAAGATTATTTTTTATTAGAAACATTTTTGACCATGTGTTTCTTTTCCATAATTGATTAAACATACAATAAATGTATTTCAAATACTTTTTGCTCAAATCCAGCAGTTAGTAATCTTGCTTGTTTTTTAACGTTTGAAATCAATGTGTTACACAATTAAGTTGAAAAGGTTATTAGATATAAGAAATTAAGTTAAAACAAATTTATTTTAGTTTGTTGTTTTGGAGTTTAAAGCATTATTTTTACACTAAATAATTATTAGAATATACTGATACAAAAAAATGAATGACTGATACAAACATACATAATAGAGTATAAAATGTAATTTTATTTGCAGTCTTTGTATTTTTTCCCTAAATCTCTAAAGTTGAAAATAAGCCATAAATTCTAATCAGGGCAACAGTCAGATTTCTGATAGCTCTTTTCATTATTTCTAAAAATATGGTGCTTTTCTGGTAACCCTTATCACAAAACAGCAATACCAACCACCTCACATAAAAAAGACTACAGATTTGAAGAGCATGTATTGATATAATTGTATTTTGTGAATAGTCAGATAGTGTAATGAATATAGATGGATTGAAATGTCAAGATGAGATGGCTTTCCCTGAGAACCACTCAGAACAACTGACAATTCTTATAAGAAAGGAAGACTATTATCTTACTGTCTCTTGAATACATTCTGTAATGCCACGAATAATAGAGAGTGATGAAACAGAGAGAGGCTGCAGTTCTGCTATTTGGCATATCTTAAAATGTATGAGAAATCTTCTCCATGTCAAGTGGAGACTTGTGGAGATGTCTCCATGATAAGATCTCAGATGAAGTATACCAAAAGAAATCCCTCCTAAGAGAATCTGGGGTCCTCCTCAGTCAGAAGGTGTGGAGTGTACCCACCAGGGCTAAAATTGAGGGACATGTCAGAAAAGTTCATCCTGGGGTAACAAATGCCATGCCATAGAAATGTGAAATGCATAATTTGCCGTGGGGACATTCCAAATAATCTATGCCTACAATTAGGTTTGGATAGCCACCATAAAGAGGTCTTTGGCACCCAGGAGATAAATTCAAATATAACACAAAACCTAAGTCTTTCCTTTAATACACTCACCCCAGGCCTGCCTTAATTTGGGGGGAAAAAGAAAGGAGAACAAAATGGATATTGATTTTAAGAACAAACCATTCTCCATTATTTTACTTCAGGTTCCTGGAGCCAAAAGAGTTTTAATCTGGGGGGAGGAGAAGCATTGAAAAACATCCAGAGTCAAAGTTTTACATGTGACTAGAACATGACAAATTTTTTTCAATAACTGAAATGTTAAAATTTTTAACTAAAAATGTTGTGTATAGTTGAATCCCATATGTAAAATTCTGTGGAAATCAAGAAGTGGGAGGCAGGAGAAGGGGATGGGTAAATTCACACCTAAGGGGGACAATGACACTATCTGGGGAATGGACACACTTATATCTGTGACTCAGACTGTACAAAAGTAATAAAGTAATGCATGAAACCGAAATGTTTGTACCCTCATAATATTATGAAATTTAAAAAAATCAAAAAAATTCTAAATTAAACCATTTACTTACGAGAAGAATTTTTGTAAGATATGATGGGCAGTTTTATCTCATCTCTTGCCATGATTGTTACTTAAAGTATGCCAACCATCAGTACAGAGCTGGAGTACATGCAGCTAGAAAAACTCAGTGAGAAAAATTAAAAGGAAAGATAATATTTTTGAATACCCTTACAGTATCAGTTGCTTTGCATATGCTGCATCTTAGTTCATTGTATTTAATACTATGCCTCAACATGCTGAAGTTTTCTTTGAAAAATAATCAACAAATAATAATTATCCTTTTTGAAATAATGATTCACGTATGACAAGGTAACCACCGTGAAATTTCTATCATGGTCATGTAGTTTCCAGGATAAATGACTAAACTATATGAATTTATGCTTTCAAAAAATATATTATGTTTCAATATTAGTAGGACAGATTAACTGTAAAATGGCATATGGATTGGGTGAAGTAACTGAAACAAATACCATTGATACAAAATGGGAAAATGGTCCTCTCTTAGTGTTTTTGGAATACAGAACTTATGAGTAAACAAGTAAATAATGTAAGGAGAATAATGTGAATTACTTCACTCAGGTGAAGATTATATGAGTATATTAAAATCAGTCAATAAATAAGAAATAATTGTAATGTCCACTAATGTGGTAGTCAAAGTCATATGCACACCCTTTTTACTACAAGATAGGGGAAGCAGTATTAATAACAAAAAGAAAAAATAAGTTAATGGAAAGGATATTTAATTAAGTTAAAAAATAAATAAAACACAAAAAGTGGAGCAATGATTTAGATATTAGTTCAGGATGTAAGATGAGAGATTCAAACTGAAAG
The DNA here is from genome assembly GCA_963575035.1 of Avahi laniger. Taxonomy (NCBI): domain Eukaryota; kingdom Metazoa; phylum Chordata; class Mammalia; order Primates; family Indriidae; genus Avahi; species Avahi laniger. The sequence goes on from CAUYSK010022901.1 coordinate 7,931, forward strand.
ATTAAAGGCAAATCAGTCAAGAAAGTAGCACAGCATTACAAAAGGTCCCTGACAGCAATAATGCTAAATACTTGCAAACCGCAGGAATGTTGACTGCTTCAGAAACTTGGTCAAAGTGGTCGTAAGAACCTGAGGCGAAATAATAATGGATATGGCATCCAAGTTGTTCAGACATTCACAGATTTGACTGGTGCAATCAATCACAGTCAGTCTAAAAGGGTGGAGGAAAGAAAGTATATACAAGTCTGAAGTGAAGATGAGATGTGCTAAGCATAGAAATAAATCTTATATGCCAAAGTAAAAATGTATCTGTTTTCAAAAAATAAAGGAATAGTAGATATATTGAAGGAGAAAGGATCTATTGAAATGAAAATAGGCAATCTGACAAAAAATTACATATTTTTTAATATACAGCAATTCGTGAAAAACAAGAACTGCAGCTTTTCTGAAGTATTAGAAACATTAAGCATATTTAATATACATATAAAGCTATTCAGAACAATTAATAACTTGGAGTTATTTAAAGAAGCAATCAACTGAATTAAGACCTACAACTAAGAATCTTTTTTATATATTGGAAAAATTAGACGAGTTCTGATGCTGCTTTCAATAAAGAATATAAAGGAAAAACATAGCAATAAATTGACTTTTAGAATACAGTTAACATTTGTGATGAGAAAGAAACATGGTTCTAAAATTGGACAAAAACAATAATATAATACATAAAATATGAGTCAGAAAATCAATATTTTATATTTATATATATATATGTACATGCATACACGAATAAGAGAAACTTTTCCTCCAGAAAACCTGCCCTGTGATAAATGTTGATAGAAAATATGCAGAAATGTGCAACTGGAAATATGTTCACAGCTATTTTTAACTTTGTAATGAAGATTCACAGTTAAAGGATATTCTGTCACTGGACTGTCTGGAACAGCTATGCCCAGAGAATGCAGAAATAGTTATACGTATAGTCAATCCGTATGCTAACCCTAGCCCAGACACCAATTCACACTGACCTTGTATAAGTTGCTTAACTCTTCTTAACCTTTCTCATCTTGAGCAATAAAAACCTTACCTAGAGGTGAGTTGTGGGTACTGGTTAGCTAATGTTCTGAAAATTCTTCACAGATGGAAGAAATAGGACAAAAGGATAAACGTAAGTTCTACAGACAAGGACATTTCAGTTACGGCATTCAATGACCATATGCACATTATCAAAAATAAATAAATTAGAAAGATGACATTTAAAAATCATGAAGATGTAATTTTTAAAGATTATAGTTATTGAGACTCTCTATATACATAGATACGTTTGTTGTCTGCATTAGTTTTCATCAATATTGTTCAAAATAAATAGCTGACACAAATATACTACTAAAACTCTCATTTGGTGGAATTAAGCAATTTTCTGCATAAGAATATGTATTTAAAAAGTAAAAACTTCTCAAAATGTGTTATAAAATCATGAATTACTAAAGTGTAAGATAAATTCCTAAAGCTGTTATGATAATGTTTACAAGACAAATTTTAGGGTACTTATGATATAGTCAAAATCATTTTTCAATATCTAATTTTGAAATTTATAAACTTGAAACTAAATGTTGGGATCCGTAAAAAAAATATTTATTATAAAGTCATATGGAATAATTTATAGGTATATTATTTCAGCAGGCTAGGTTGTTTATGTGCAACGACCAATTTCACATTATCAAAAATAAATAAATAGCCTTATAATATTCAAGCAACAAATGTGTAAATCAAATTATAAATGTATAAATTATATAATAAATATTTATTTATCTTATCCTATGAATGGGAGATGAAACAAAACTATTTTTTTGGATTAAAAAAATATCTCTGAGCAATGAATTTGTCATTACTTCCTTTTCCCCTAGCTTTCTACTGAATATCACTTTGATCCTGGAGAGCATCAAAAATGCTTTCGAGATTTTTCCAGGGCATATTTTATTTCCATTTTTAATTCATTTTGTTCTTGGATTTAAATAAATGTAAACTATCCTATTGCTTCTGAGCCTCCTGTGAATTTACAAACTGGACAAAACAAATGAGGAAATAGAAAAAAAGTGCAGTCCCCAAAACACCTCAGAAGGAAAATTATAGCATTAAAATATACATATTAACACATGCTTATGGTAAAGTAGACTACTTACATAAACTGTACATCATATATGATTAAAATATCTGCTTAATTATTTTTCTAATAATATATTAAGAGGATACAATCTTTGTAAGTTCTTATTGAAACAAAAATAATGTATTATGTTAAAGATATATTAAAAACTACTTTGATATCAAATAATTGAGCTTGACATTCAATTACCAAGGAATGTTCATTCTATTTTTCACAACTTAACTGGTTTAACATTTTTAACATTAAAATAGATCAGTGATGGCCAAGCTACTATCCTCTTTATCTCTATTTTTCTTCTTCGAACCTCCATATCAGCTATGATGTTGAGTTTTATAGCTAAACGCTATGAAAAGATTTTAAAATAAAATAAACTGTTAAGGAAAATGTGAAACAATGTTCTCGATCATATATTCTAAGAATACAGTCATTGGTTAATGACCGGAATACATTCTAGGTCCAGGAAATGCATGGTGAGGTGCTGTCGTTGGGCCGCCATTGCAGAGTGCATTTACACAAACCTAGGTGGGATAGCCTGCTACACATGTTAACCTATCTGGTATGGCCTATTGCACCCGGGCTACAGAACTACACAGCATCTTACTGTGCTGAATAACGTAGGCAATTTTAGCACAATGGTAAGTATATGTGTATCTAAATATATTTAAACATAGAAAAGTTACAGTAAAATAGAGTATTTATAATCTTATGGAACCACTCTTGTATATGAGATCTGTCATTAACTGAAATATTGTTATGAGGTGCATGACTTGACATGAATTTCAATGAAGATTAATATTTCAGATTGCTTTTTATTTGAGGATTATTACCACTACATAATATATATGTGTGTAGAATATGATAATGACATGCCAGAGTTTGATCAAGTAGAATACTTTCATTTTTGGGTTTGTTGCTATTGTTTCTGTTGCTATTGTTGCTGTTGTTTCTCACGCTTTTGCCAGTATCTGGAGCTGGGCTAACCTAATAATTAAGATGCCCAGCTTTGGAATCAGTTCTGAATTCATCAGCTTATTTTAAATCATTGCAAGCAAATGTTTTAACATCTCTAGTCCTTTTGCTTGTACGAGAAAAAAATGGAGATTGTAATAACAATTATGACATAAAATGGCTGTGACATGAAGGGAAACCCAGTATGAAGGCAAATGACTGAACAACATATAGTAAGTGTTCTTTAAAAGGGTATTTGTGGTTATAGAAATTATAATCTCTATGTTATTGATGATTTGTGAATATGAATTTATTTTCAGTTCTCTTTTCATTTAGTTATGTGATTTTAAAAGTATTGCTGAATTTTTGCAGCGGCTCCAGCAGCTCTGTGCTGAGGAACACACCGGGAATCTGCGGAGCCAGAGCGGTGAGGGGGGCTTTAGGGGCAGGCGGGAGGTGCCCGGGTTACCGGTCCGAGGCCCGAGACCCGCCGCCTAGGGTCCCTTTCATTCGCGCAGCGGCCTCCAGTTACCCGGGAGCAGCCCGAGGCCCAGAGAGGGGCTGGTACTGGTCCTAGGGCTCCGGGCCGGCTTGCCTCGGCTTCCTGCTGCCGCCACCGCCCTGGGCTCCAGCGGGAACAGAAAGAGAACTTCCCGAACCTCGATCCTCCTATCCTACAACCTACAATTCCGGGAAGTTAAGTCACTGCCCTCTGCCGCCGATCTCGCTCCCTGCGTCCGGGACCTTTGCAGCTCCCCGTGCCCTGGCGGCTTTGCAGGTGATCTTTCCCAAAGCCCAGAGCCTCCCGTTCGGGCTCTGAAACTCTCATTCTTAGGACCCAACTCAAATATGACTTCTCAGCCGCGCTCTCCAGGAGCAGCTACATTCGCGTCTCAGTTTTTGCACTCATTGCACCGAGTTACTTTTCCTGTCCCTTTTTGACACCATGAGCTCTTTCGTTAGACACTATGCCTTACCCTTTTCATCTCTATATCCTAGAGTCTAACACATGATGATAATAGTAATAGCTAATATTTACAGAATAGTCACAAGGTGTCAGGTGCTGCTAAATGTGCTGTTATATGTAAAGGCCCATTTAATCCCCACGGCAATTTTATGAAGTGGATTCTATATCTTCACATTTTACACATGAAGAAACCGAGGCACTCATAGATAAGTAATTTGCCTGGAGTTCCACAGCTGATAAGTGGGTGGAGCTGGGGAACTGCCCCCGGGACATGTGATAACTTCACTCAGTCGCCTTTGGGTTTGGTCATTCTCTGCTGAATTGATCTTTATATTAGCCCCAAGCGTTATGGAGGCTGAGATTATGATCCACAATTTATTGAGAAGGCTGAGAAGGGACAATTGATGTCCCCAGATTTACAAAGTGAGTTCATAACAAAACCAAGGCTAGAACCTGGATTGTCCTACTGGGATGCCCTCTGTTCCTTCAGTCACATTCTGTCTTCCTTTGTTCCTTTTCCATCAGAAAACTGCGGTCATAGGTGTCATTATTTCTCATCCCTTAGGAAGTGCCCCTCACAGAGCTGTGATTTCATCGTTTGTACTTTAGGAGGCAGCTAATGCAATGGAGAAAGCACAGAATTTGGAGTCAGATTGGGGTTCAATCTTTGCTCTACCACCAACCAACTATAACCTTTCCATTTTTTGAGACTTAGTTTTCTTGTTTGTGAAATGAAAGCAATAATCTTATCTCAAAGAATTTTCAATGAAGATTTTTATTGTTGTGAGAGAGTACAGTCCTGTACAAATTGTACATGATCTGTTTTTTTTTCCTTTTTAGATGGCTATAAAGCTGTCAGGATTCTGCAAGACCATTGGTGATAATGTGGATAATGTTGTCTAATGTCCTTATATTCCGTTTGTCAGTTAAATTTTTAATGGACACCTGCTATATACCAGGTACTGTTGTAGGAACTTGAAATACAACATTCAATAAAACAATGTTTTTGCACTTGTGGAATTTACATTTTGGTAGGTGTATTATACATAATAATTAGGGACGAAAAAAGCATGGTAAAGGAAACAGAAATACCAGTGTGTGGAGAGTGGTGACAATATTTTATACTGGGTGGTTAGGGAATAATTTACTGGGAAGCTGACATTTGAACAGAGACCTGAAGGTGGTAAGGGAACACACCATGAAGATAACTGTGGGAAGAGGCCCTGAGGTTGGTGTGTTCGAAATTGGCATGGCAAGTAGTGCCGTGTGCTAAAGGGATGTGAGCAAAGGGCAGAGGAGTAGGAAATGGTACAGAAACAATTAGGGGCTAGGGTTGAATAATTGGGACCCTGTAGGCCATTACAAGGATTTTGTTTTTTACTCTGAGTAGCCATTGGAGGGTTCTGAGTGGCATGATCTGTTTTATGTTTTAAAAGGATCATTCTGACTACTCTGTGTAGGAAAAATAAAATTTAGAAAGCATCGCTACCATCTAGGAAACTATTGTAGTAATCAAGGTGTATTAGTTATCTATTGCTGTGCAAGACATTATCCCCAAGTCGAGCAGTTTAAAGCAACAATCTTGTATTAGCTCATATATTTGTTGTAGACCACAACTCCGGGAGTGAATTAGTGAGTTGTTTCTGGCTTAGGATCTGTCTTGAGGCTGTAGTCAAACCAGCGGCTGGGGCTACCGTCGTCTGAAGGCTTTAACTGCGGCTGGAGGATCTGCTGCCAAGATGGCTCCCTCATGGGGGAGACCCCAGTTCCTTACCTCTAGGCCTCTTCCCAGGGTTGCCTCCAGGTCCTCAGTCTTCAGGACATGGTGGGTGGCTTCCCGTAGAGAAATTAATCAGAGATAGAGAGAGAGAAAGGCTGAGAAACTGAATGAGACTGAGCAAAGAGCCATAGTACCTTTTATGACCTTGTCTCTGATGTCATTTCTACTTTATTTAACTTTATTCCAGCCCACATTCAAGGGAGAGAATTAGGCTCCACCTTTTGACAGAAAGAGTATTAAAGAATTTGTGGGCATATCTTAAAGCTGTCATACTGGGCAAAAGAGGGTAGCTTGGCTCAGGATGATGGTAACGAGCTGTCAAAAAGTGATGGCTAGATATCTAGTAATGAGATTGCTGGACTGAATGGTAAGTCTACATATATTTCTTTGAAGAATCTCCATACTGTTCTACATAGAGGTTGTACTAATTTGCAGTCCCACCAACAATGTATAAACCTTCTTTCTCTCTGCATCCTCACCAACATCCACTGGAAATATACACCATGAAATACTACTCAGCCATAAAAAAGAAAGAAATAATGTGTTTTGTAGCAACTTGGAAGGAATTAAAGATCATTATCCTAAGTAAAGTGTCTCAGGAATGGAAAAAAAAACACCACATGTTCTCACTAATAAGCGGCAGCTAAATTATTGGTATATATGGGCACAAAAAGATGTAAAGGACATTGGAAACTAAGAAGGGGGAGGGTGGGAAGGAAGTGAGAGATCAAAACTTACCTATGGGATAAAATGAATACAGCCCAGATTATGGACATATGAAAGCCTCAATTTAAGCATTATAAAAGTTATTCATGTAGCAAAATCATTTGTACCCCCTTAATATTGTAAAATAAAATTTGAAAAGTAAAATGAAAATGAAAATCTCTTCAAGAGAAAAGAAGAAAGAAAATGAAAATGATACAAAGAGAAAGAAAATAGATGGAAAAGTAGGCAAGATAGAAAACAGAGGGAAGAATTTCAATAAGTTATAGAATATAAAAAATTATATAATTGGCATTACTAGAATTTAAAAAAATGTAATATATAGAATTAAGAACTTCTGACAAGGATTGTAGAGCAGATTAGACATAGCAGAGCAAAAATCTGATGAACTAAAATGCAGGTCAATAGAAAACATTCAAACTGAAGCACAAAGAGAAACAAGGTAAACGGGAGAAAAAAAGCTTATGACCCATGTGGGACAGACTCAAGCATTCTGACATACATTAAATTATAGTCCTAAAAGGAGAGAGCAGAGAGAATGCAGTAGTACAATGTTGAGAAAACTTAATAACCATTTATTTGTTAAAAATGATGAAATATATCAATTTGTATACAAAAAGTTTCATGAACTACTGCAGGAAATCACAACTGGGCTCATTGGAACAAAATACTGTAACTCAAAGCTAAAAGGAAAATATTAAAAAGCTATCAGAGTAAAAAGTAAACATTACCTTTAAAAAAAAAATAAGGTATTCCTGACTTCCACACAGCAAAGAAAAAAAAGTGGGGCAAGTCCCTCCCAAAAAGATAGAATAATGTCTTTATAAGAAACATTTCTATAAACAGATAATTCCCTAATCAACAAAAATATGTTACAAAAATGATGGGTCCAGGCATATATAAAACAGAAAAATGCATGTATAGTCAGCCTGATCTAAAAGCTAAATAAAAAATTTGGCAAAAGGAAAATAATTTCTGATAAAAATATGAAAATGAAAAATGGAAGAATGCACAATACAGGGGAGCATATATCTGAGGAAAAATATAAGTGATTATTGATAACATGGAAGTAAGTGTAATGACATGTAAAGCTTGAAATGTATGGAAACTAAAAGCACAGAGCAAAAACAATGAAAAACAAGAAACAGTATTCCTGGCGAATTGTTCTATGGTTCTAGCAGTATCAGGGAAATTGTAAAATTACTAATTGTTTTTAGACTATAAGGAATCAAGAAAAATAATATAATATCCAGAATAACAAAAAAATAATAATAAAATAGTATATAACTAATAATTTAATAAGAAAAATGGATTTAAAATATATGTTTAATCTCATAAAAAGCAAGAAATCTGAACAACAGAATGTTAAGCGTTAGTGTAAATTACATTTTATAAACATAATTACATTTTATATAAATCAATTAAATATTCAGTTGCAAGAGTAACATTGTCAAAGTGGATATGACAAAATCAAAAGCAGATATTTAATAAAAGGATAGGATAATTATATATATGGCAAGCAATAATAAAAGAAAGATGGTTAGGTCTATTAATATCAGACAAATTAGACTTTAAGGCAGGGACCAAGGTGAAATACTTTGCAATGATAATGGGGTTTATTAAAAAAACTTAAAAAATTCTGATGTGAATTGCACTTAGACACACAATCTCAAATAATATAAGACTAAATGAATAATATAAGACTAAATGAAAAAAATAAATAAAATGACAGTGATAGATTTTCATTTACTTTTCTAACTGTAAAAAAGTTAAGTCAAGCACCAAGGAGGAAAGAGAGAAAAAGTCGGTGAGCTATTTTTAGAAGGCACAAAATGTTTGCATCCAATATATGAAAGATTAAATGCACAATTCTTCGTAAGGCATAAAATGATTGGATGAAACTATAGTAATAATAAAAATGAATCTAAGTAACACTTGGTATGATTGTTTTTTCCAAAAGTGAACTTAACGTAAGTATAGAATTCAGACAATCGACTGCTTTAATTCTTGAAACATTTCATATTTACAAAGATGCCAACATGACGCAATGCTCCTCTCAATAGTTTTCAATCTGTGTAGATAATATTATCATTTTTAAAAATATTTTAGTCACAGTTTCTCTATAACCTTCACAAGAATTTCACTTGAATAACATTTTATTCACTTGAATAACATATTTTATTTCCACATCATTAATGAGGGAGCATTGAAAAACACATACATTCTTTTAGTGATTTGTGCCAAAATGAATTCACTGTTTCAGTTTTTAATGTGCCCACTACTTTTAGTGTAGTGATGAAGTTAAGAAAATTTACTATATAAATGACTAATTTCCTCTCTTTGTGAAAAAGTTGCATATTGAATTAAGCTAATTCAATCTGTTTTATAACTAAGTTCTAAATTACACATGTTCATGTTTTCTATTGAAGGAATATGATATTAAGTTTTGCTAAGTTATTTACCTACACACTGTCTCCAAACCCACATTCCAATCTCCCTGTGGAAATTTATTCTTCTATCCATCTGAAAATCAATGGAGCAGTGAAAATCTATTCCATAAACCTAGCCAATGTATCATATAGAAAGTAGTTACCATACTGATTTTATACATATATACATGCTGTATTATTATATGTACTTCATTTTTATACTGAATTTATTAACAAAAAGAATAATTTAAGATTCCAGAAAATAGAACAATGAATCAAAATTGATAATTCTTAACCACTTGATAGAATTATAAAGAATATGTAACATGAATCTAGATGACCAACCAACATATAATACAAAATGTGATACAAAGACTGATTAACACACAGATCAAGAAGACACATGGAAAAGATTAAGTCACTCATTCTGTTTAACATGATGTACAAATGTGTGAAAGACACATAAAGACAGACATCCACAAAAAAGTGATACTCACAGAATAAGATTCCACTTCCCAAAGAGACTGAACGAGAGACAGAGATTAAAGAATGAAGAAAGTAGAAAGATTATTTCTGAGGCAAAGAGAATAAATTATTTTTTAAATTAAGGAAAATCAATAGGTATTAAGCATGGTAGAAGGGTAGCCACTTAATTTCTCTAAATTTATTTTACACTGCTTTTAAAATCATCTTATCAAGTATCAATCATGAATAAATCTGGATTTTTGAACATAGGATATAGGTGCAGACTTGGGGATCCACACATTTTGATGTATAAGGAAGCAATATTTATTTGTTTTCCCTGAAAACTTTTATTTATAAATTACCTAAAAAATATTGTTTCAAAGCAACAGCTTTGTCAGTGTTTTTGATATATAGCAGTCTACTGCTTTACTTGATCCAAGTATGGCATTTATTCAATTTTCTTAACTAGTTCTTTATTGTAGCTCTTAGCATTTTTCTCTAAGTAAATAATGCATATAATCTGAATGGAATAGGAAAGAATGCAATAATTTTAAAAATTACTGTTAACACAATTAATTGACCTGTAAAATATCATTTAAACTACTTTACATATGTTTTTAAGAAGTATATTAACTATAATTTACAATAATTCTATTCATCACATCAATTATTTCTTATAAAATAAAATTTTGGCATTTTGCATGTTGTATACAATAAATAGAATATGTATTTGTAGAATAAATTGTATCTAAAATATATAAAGAACACTGAAAACATAATAACAAAAAGTTAAAAATAAAAGATTTACAAGGCAGGAGAATTGTTTGAGGTGGGGAGTTCAAGACCAGCCTGAGCAAGAACAAGATCCCTATTCTATGAAAAAAAAATAAAGAAATAAAAAAATTAGCTGAATGTGGTGACACAAGCCTGTAGTCCTAGCTACTGGAGAGGCTGAGGCAGGAGGATCACTTGAGCCCAGGAGTTTGAGGTTGCAGTGAGCTATGATGATATCACTGCACTCTAGTCCGAGTGACAGAGTGAGACACTTCTCAAAAAATAAATAAATAAATAAAAAGTAAAAAAAAAATAAAAGATTTGGGCAAAAGGCTTTTAAACATACTTCATCAAATATATAGAAATGTAAAATAAGCACATGAAACTATTCTCATCATTCTTAGTCCTTTGAAAATGAAAATTTAAGTAGCAGTAAGATTCCATTGCAATGTCCAAAGTTAAAGACTGTTGCTGTGAGTCTGGGGTGATTGGAATGCTTATTTATTGCTGGTGGAAATTAAAATATGTCATTTATAAAATGATTTGACAATTTCTTATACATTTAAGATTTCTTAGAAACTAAAATTAAATTTTCTATAAACTTGTCATATTATCCTGCAATTCATTTTCTAGGTTATTGACCCAAGAATAATGGAAACACATATCTATAAAAAGACTTTTATGCCCATATTCATAGCAGCTTTATTCATTATAGCTGAAAAATGGAGGCAAATCTGAATAAATATACAAGTTGGTAAATGGATAAGCAAATCAATTTATTTACCTATAATTGAATATTATACAACATTGAAAAAGGACAAAATACTAATAAATGCAACAAAGTGGATGAATCTCAAAAATATTATTTTAATGAAAGAAACCAGACACAATAGACTACATATGAATGAACCCATTTATATGAAAATCTTTGAAGGCAAAATAATAGTAAGGAAAAGCAGATCAGGCCAGTATTGGCTCATGCCTATAATTCTATCACTTTGGGAGGCTGGAAGAATCACTTGAGCCCAGGAGTTTGAGACCAACCTGAGCAACATAGAGAAAACCCATCTCAACAAAAATTTAAAAAAATAAAATAAAATTAGCAGGGTGTGATGGTACATGCCTATAGTCCCAGCTACTTGGGAGGCTGGGGCAGGAGGACTGCTTGAGCCCAGGAGTTTGAGGTTGCTGTGAGCTATGATGAAACCAGTGCACTGAACAGAGTGAGACACTGTCTCAACAAAAAAAAAAAGAAGAAGAAGAAGAAGAAGAAGAAGAAGAAGAAGAAGAAGAAGAAGAAGAAGAAGAAGAAGAAGAAGAAAAAGAAGAAAGAAAAGAAAAGAAAAAGCAGAAAAGCAGATCAAATGTTATTAGGAGTCAGCATTGAAGGAAGTTTTTTCTGCATATGGTCATGAGGAAAATTTGTTAGGTGTTGGAAACGTTCTAAATTTGATTGTGGTTATGTTTACATTTTCAAAAGTCATGAAATTGTATACTATAACATGAGGAATTTTATGTAAATATTACCTATATAAAAGCTGATTAAAATATTGTTAATATTGAAGCATATATATTTTCACAAAGTAAGATCTAACGAAGGGACCATCATCAGAAGACTAATGCAACCAACGGAAATGGAAGGGAAAGAAATAAACGTTTGAGTGCCTACTCTGTGTCAGGCACTATGACAGATTTTTTCCCATATATTTTCATGGTAGACAGCACCATATAATAAATGCAAAGAATAATGGACAGCATAACATCAATTTATTTATAGAATTTAATTTTATTACATTAACTAAAGGAAATATATACTAAAAAGTTACATTTCAGCAGCTACAGTTTCATTTCTGCAGCAAACTATGTGAAGTCCCAAACTTAATATTTCTACTTGATATTTCTCAAGTTTTGTTATAATTACTAGTAATTAGAAGTGAAACCAAGCATTTTAACCTTGATATCAGTTCACTGGCCTGAAAATGGGTTAAAATAAAGTGTATTTATGAATATAATACATGTATTTTGTTAAGCACCTGTAAAATCTAGAGTAAGCATTTTATAATGGCTTGTTTGTAATTGCTCAAATGAAAACATTTGTATATGATTTGATTTCTCTACCTAAAAATTACTTCTGAGAAATAATTCTCTCATTACATAATTTACTAAAATGTTTTTATGGGGGAAGTTTGTATGAAACACCTAGCAGTTCTGACAATTTAATAATCATGGCAATTCTTTAGGTATTTCTCATCTTTTTATTTCTTAAGAAGTCAGGACTCTGCATTGGCTCTATTTCCACATAGTAAATAAAATATTTTAAAATAGTTTCAGTTTTGAAGTCATTTTAAAAATCTGTTTACAGATTTAGATTTTATATTTTTATATGGTAATATTCTTCCTAAAGCAAAGTTAAAATATTTCACAGTATATAAACCATCTGGAAATAGTAACAGCTTGTGAAATGAATTGTAAGTAGATGTAAACTATTAGATGTTTTAGGAATTATCTATTCTTTTTTTATAAGAAATCTATCAAAATTTTGATTTTTTATTGGTATGATTTATTGAAATACTTTTTAGTTAAATATCCATGTCATTTTGTCAAATGAAAATATGAATAACAATATCTGATTGTTGCTTAAATGTATATTATCTCATATGAATTTAAGTATGGTTAAGTAATCGTTCTTTTAAAATTTAATAAAGATTTTGACCAGAACTATTTTTTCTAGCTACTATTTTCTATGGAGTCCATTGAAAATTAAAAGACATTATCAGTGTTAAAGTTATTTGAAGAGACTCAATCTGAACTTTTATTTATCTGTTGATAATACTGTTGTATTAATATTTGAAATGATTGAAAGTTTATAAATTATAATTTTATGTGTTTATTATAATATACAAAGTGTTATTGAAATGCTAACAAATTTATTGAAAAGTATATGGAATTATGAAGTAAAAATGACCATTTTTATAGTGTTACTACTGGTTAGATTATTTTTTCTTAATTTCTGTTCTCACCTTCAAGACATGAATGAAATCAATAGATATCAGTCCTTCTCATTGATTTCTGAAAGATTGGCAACTGTAAAAGTCCCTAAGTCATCATAATGATGGGCAAAGTTAACAGAGCTTTAAATAAACAATAAGCATGGCATCAAAAACTTGTCTATTAGAAATAAAAATTGGTGTGTGTGTGTGTGTGTGTGTGTGTGTGTAATTACTTGGTTATCAGGAGGTCGGAGCTTTCAAATAAAAAAATAACTCTGCTCTCTCATGCGAATCTTATTAGATAATTTTCTAATTGGCAAAGCAATTGAAAATAGTAATAAAATATACCAGATAATGTTTTTAATATAAATGATGCTAACTACAGAATCATTTCTTCTGGTTTTTTCTTAGGAATTTGATCATGTTAAGAAATCCTTGATATAATTTAACAGTGTTTTGTTATAGTTATGCCAGGTTGTATCTTTCTTACTTCTTCACTGTTACTACTTCTTGAACTTTACATAATATTATTCACCAAGGATGTAAAATTGTGAATGCTGATAATAATTCTTATATGTTCCTATATTTTTAGTGGCATACGATATTTGCTTTTATAAATCATGGCAAATTCCACTCCTTGGATGTTTGCAGTTGCACTTTTCATTTGAGTTACTGAGTTGTTAGAGCATGCACAGAATTAAATGTCAGGTGAAATCAACACAAGTGTTTAATGGCATGAAATAAACTCAACCAGGTCTGAGGGGATTCTTGATATTAGTAAGCCAGTTTCAGTGAGTGACTCTAGGGCAAAATTTAAATGCATACTTCTACTCTATAAGAAAATCCTGGGTTTAATAACATAAGGTTGAAGAATATTTTTTGTTATTAGTTTTTGAGTAATCCTTATATTTCTAAGTAGATATATGTCTGCTTCGCTTATTAATATTATTTAAATATTTTTCATTGTATCTCAAGGAACAAAGTTTAATTATGTGTTTCAGATTCATTTTGTTTCTTGCATTTTAAGAATTTCATGTTTATAAATCAATTTTAATTGTTTTATTGTAATTTGATACAGAAAGAAAATTTTTCATGGATATGTACATAATGTTTTTCTTTATTAAAATATTAAGATAAAAATAATTTTTAAATATAAAATTATTTAAACTTAATACATTTATTTGCATACTTTCTCTTTTGAAAAGTATAATGTTTGTATGGTGAAGTTATTCAGTTTGATTATCATCTACCTAACTTTGAAGATTACTTCTTAGACTATGTTATTGGAAACAACTAATACAGAAAAGTATATTTTTATATATGTGGAAGAAAAGTATTATGTAAAATATTTTATTAGTTATCTGTCACTGTGTAACAAATTACTCCAGAATTTGAAGGATTAATACAACAAACATTTGTTACCTTCCTGTTTCTATGGGTCAGAAATTTCAGTGTAGTTATGCTGACTCCTTTATTGCAGGTTCTCTTCCAAGGTTGCAGTCAAGATGTTCACCAGACCTCGCCGGGAGAAGGATTCACTCCTGAGCTCATTCAAGGGGTTGTTGGAAAGATTCAGTTCTTTGTCGGTTTTGTGGACTGAAAAGCTCTTGGACAGAGAGCCTCAGTTCATCACTGACTATTGGCCTGAAATTGCCCCCAGTTACTTGCCACATGTGCTTCTCCTTGGGGCAGCTCAACCACATGGCCACTGGATTAATCGGAATGAGCAGGTGGGAGCCAGAGAGGGTGTATTCCAGATCAGAGTCATAATCTTTTGTAATCTAGTCTTGTAAGTGGTATTCCATTACTTTTTGCCTTATTCTGTTTGATAGGAGAAAGTCATGAGACCCAGCTCACACAAAAGAAGAGAGGATTATACAAGAACATGAATACTAGGATAAAAGATTTTAAAATTTCTTTAAAATAGGTTATATAAAAATGTACTTTAACCCACTAACTCTAATAATTTTTGTAAATCCCCAAATAAGTTTGAAATAAGTAAGCAGAACCAGTAGCAATTTTAGAAATTTTTACATGAATTTATCAAATCTAGGTTAAAGTAATCAGAGAAAATACCATTTTCATAACAAGGAAATCGTGTTAAAGAAACAGAATGGCAACAATGATAAAAGTAAAAGACTCTTTCAGAAATTAAAGTACTCCGAAGAGTATAAATAATAATTTAATGATGTACATATGCTTTTCATGAAAAAAAAGTCACTCAGATTGAGTTAGATCACAAAATATATAATAAAAATTTTCACATCACAGAAAATTTAAAGGGAAATTATTTATAAAGCTACTCTAGAGAATGCAAAAGAGAAGTTTAGCTTCAAAGAACAATCAACTCAGAAAATCTTTATGTAATTTAAGGCAACTTTTTATAATTTTAATTGAAATTGAAGCTATTGTTAAATTAATGGATCAAATATATATAGCACATAAAATAATTACCTTTATACACAGACATAAATTGGCCACTGTGATTTTGTGATTTATCATTGGCACCCTAGATATTTTCAGGAAACCTTTATTGTAATGTGAATTGGAGCTATTATAATAAGATAACATATTTAAGTGGCTAATAGAGAGCCTGATAAAAAATTACAACTGATTAATTGAAAGGTAAAATAAGAAATCATTTTATTATACAAAACAGTCGGTAGTATATAGAAGAGAAATTATTGGAAATAAAATAAATTGAGAGACACGTTTATTGGACAATCTTTAAAAAAATGGTTTAAGGACAATGAGGAATGATTAGAAAACTATAATGGCTATTTAATGGATAACACTTTTTTACCAATGTGATTAAATTAGATTATATAGTTGGACATAAAGAATACAATAGCCACCTTCCTGTGGTGTGCACCCCTAAGTTGACTGCCCATGATTGGCCCCTCTTGGTATTCACACCTGTTTAACCCTCACCCCTTGAGTGCGGTCAGAGCCTGGGATCTTCTTATAGAAAGTAGAATATGGGAAAGATGACAGGGTTTTGAAGATGTAATTAAGGTTCCAAATAATTGATTTCAGGTTAATCAAAAGGGAAGTGATCCTGGTAGAGCCTGATTTACTCTATTGAATATCCCTTAAAAGAGGAACTGGGCACTCCTTGAGAAGAAAGTCTCCCTGGTTGGCTTTGGAGGATTAAAATGCCATGTTGTGAGAGGGCCTATGGAAAGGGCATAGAACTCCTGGGGCCTCTAGGAGCTGATGTGGCAGCCAGTGACAGGCAGCAAGGAACAGTTGTCTCAGTTCTATAGCAACAAGGAGATAAATCTTGCCAACAAATTGAGGAAGGTTTAAAACAGATTTTTCCCCTTTGAGCCTCTGATAATAACACAGCTCAGACTACACCTGATTACCGCCTTTTAAGACCCTGAGATGAGGACCTCAGATTCCTGATCCATAGAAGTTGTGAGGTAATAAATAAATATGTGTTGTTTTAAGTTATTAAACCTGTGGCAATTTTTTTTTTTATGTAGCAATAGAAAACTAATACACTTCCTAATATACTTTAAAATAAGATAATGAGAAACTACATTCTCTGACAAGGGTACGCTAAATTTAGAATAGGGGAAAATATATGAAAGTTTAAAAATCTTCTAATTTATATGTGATTAAAAATCAAAAGCAAACCTAATTTATCTTCATTTGAATAAAATATAAAATTTCGAAGATGTTAAGAACTTTTTCTGCTTGGTTTACTATCTTATATCCAGATGTTAGCATAGTGTGTGTCACACAGTATGATAGAATTGTACTTCTCTACAAACTTTCAACATAATTAGTCCAGTTGTGAGACTTCTTTAGGTCAGTGAAATGGGATCATAAGTAATGCTTTTCTCTTGTAAGCAGTGAGAGCCACTGTGTGTCTCACTCAATTCCTTTTTCCTTCTTTGGAAATTATGGGTGGATATGTCAAAGCAGAAGCTTTCCTGCTGACTATCTTATCAACTAAGATGAGCTGAGCCTTTATAACAGAACGTCTGACTAAGAAGGAAGCATTTGCTACAGTAAGCCACGAAACTTTGCATGTATTTGTTACTGCAGCAAGACAGATTTTAAAAAAGAAAGGTTCTTGATGTAGGTGCTACTGTGGCAAAATGAAAACACAAAAAAATATAGCATTGGTTTAAGAGTCAATTAGTTTAAGGGATTAGAAGATATTAGTACTGGAGTCTGTAAGTAAAGAAGTAGAGAAATATATAGTGACAGAACATTTGGAAAAACTATCCCTGTGATAAAGTGGGATGCAGCAGTAATGTATTACTGAACTTATATTTATAGAGTTAAATGTTAGAAAACATAATCTTAGTATGAGTGTCTGGGTGACCAATGGCTTCAGCAGATTTAGCACTATAAAAAGAGATAGCTGCAGAAATCTACATATAGCAAATATGAAGCAGAATGAAAAAGAAAGAGAAGATAGAAATTCATGGGCTTGCAGAATTAGAAAAGAAAATTGTTTCTAAATTCCCAAAGATGGAAAAATAAACTGAAGAAGACTTTGATCTACAAAGGCCAATGAAAACTTAAAATTGTGTGAAATATCAAATCAACAGAATTCATTGTTAAACTGTATGAATAAAGTGGTACCACTGCATTTATTCAATTAGACAAAACAACTCATGGGAAAGAGGCCAAAGGTATAGCTCTCCTACCAAAGTCTAATAAGTTCATAATATCTAGGTTAGGTAAAGTGAGAGAAAGAAAGATGTCAGGGTCTGGGGACAGAAAGAAATAGAGTAAATATGAGAATTATGTCAAGAAAGGAACTGTGTGCTTCAGTCTGTGGTTGTAGCTGTTTAATCCATGGAACCGACTTGACTGAAACAAATAAGAAGCTGATTGATTAGGGTACTTTAACCAGCGTAAGCACCACCATCCTGTACTAAATAGCAATAAAAGAATAGTGCTCATGCACATTAACATACAGGAAGTGGACTGAAGAGCTGCTTAGCTCCAGGGTATATTTCCAGATACCAGCTTCAAATGTGGGCAAGGATTGGAATCAAAAAGATGTTTCACCCAGGAGGTGAACCCAGTGGTCATGGAGAAAAACGAGCAAAGTTGCTTAGGAAAAGCTTTACCTCACCCTGGCTAAGGTACCCTACCAATAAATGCCAAAATGGGATTTGAGAATCATTAAAAAGAGTGAGCTGTATGTGACCTACTTTTCTCCTTTACAAATGGGGGTGTTTTCTGCAGTTAGATGATCTCTGTTGCACCATTTTATACTGACTGTCTAAGGTGCATAACCCTTGTTCTTTTACTTTACAGGTTTTTGGATCAAGAGAAGCTATTTCTGGACCTGGTTTGGAGACTAGGATACATCACTCACAATGAAGAGGCTGCTGCTCAGAGCTGCCGACTCCTGAGCTTGATATAATATTAAATACTATGTCTGCATGACCTCTTGCATTATTATCTTTCAGGGAGGGTTAAGTGCATTTTGTCTTCAGGATGACCAAAGGGATGGAGTTTGTTAGTCATGAGTGTGGTTCACCAATTATTTCTAGCTCTTTGTGTTCAGGGCAAATTAAACTGCCCTGCCCTTTTTAGAATTAGCTCCAGCCATGGAAATTACTTTACACAATAACATGTGAATGGAAATGAAGTTCATTACTTAAGAGTTGATTCTTTGAGGGACAGTGCATTGTTAGCCATATTCTTTCTTTCTCCCTCAACAGCAGAAATTTGTGTTAGGATAAATTTTTGTGTGTGTTTTGAAATTTGAATAGCTAGGAACAATCCTCATGGCTGAGTCATGTGGTTAATATATAACACACAAGACTTAGATGTTCTTTGTGTTAAGCCATTTAGATTTAGGTCTTTGTTTATTTATCATTTATTTGTTCATTACAAGTTTTTAATCACCTCTTAGGGAACTCATTTCTTGATTTATTAAGGAAGACTGGGTTTTTCATTGATTTTGGTTTTGTCAAAATCCATTTATTTGTACATTATTTCATGAAATATCATATATGTTAATTATTGTTTTATGATCTCACTGAAGTGGAATTTTTCAATGCATTTTAAAATCTACCCCAAAGAGCTAGCTTTTTCTTTAATAAATTAAAATTAATTTAATTATGGGTACATTTGACTTTATTCTTATAATCTTTGCTTTTTTAATATTTTACTTTTATACTTTTATTTTAATTGACTTAATATATTTTATTGATCAGATGTTTCTGTTTACTGTTTTCATTGCATTGAATATTTTATCTAATTATACTTTTTAGCATAGGTTATTCATAAATGTTTATCAATTATATTTGATTACAAATATCTTTAATAATCATTAATTGAATAGTAACTGGATTACAAAAATCAGATAAAATCTTATATTCAAATTTATTTATCAGTATAAAACTTCTAAGAATTTTACTTGAATTTTTTGCTTTAAATTAAAAAATATATATTATCAATAAAAGACTTACTATAATTATTGATAGTTTCACTTTTTCCCTTTTCTGCCTGCATACCGTGTATTCCATGTCATGATTTGTATTTTATTATTTACTTTTTGTTTTAGTATATTTATTTTTCAAATATATTTTCGGATATGGTGAAAATATTTCAGTTGTAAGAGGTGGTGAATTTACCATGAAATAGGATGGGCCAAAAAATGAAATTTAATAGTTCTATTATAATCTAAAATATCAGAAGTAAAGCTATTCATAGAAATAATTTTGTATCTATATCTATTTATCTATTTATATCTAAATGTCTATCATTTATTTGCAATAACATATGTTTCTTTTCCTATTATACTTTCATTGTTAGCTATATTCTCTCAGTTAGGGGTCATCACATTCAGCTTTCCTACATTCAGCTTTTTCAGTGATAATAGATTACCCTGAATAATACACTCATTTCATACCTCTTTTGCATGTATTCTTTTTCTCCTCATAGATCTTGTTATTTTTTCAAATCTGTTCCTTTCAGACAAAGGAGGTCTAGATTGATAAATACTAGTGACTTGTTTAGCATCTGTTATAGCTAGATAAGAGGAATAATAAGTTCCAGTGTTCTATACCACTGTAGGATGATTGTAGTTAACAATAATATATAGTTTCAGATAAGTAGGAGGAGGATATTGAATGTTTTCAACACAAAGAAATGGTAAGTGTTTGAGATGAAGGACTTGCTAATTACCCTAATCTGATCACTACACATTATATCTATTAAACATTGCTAAGTTCCCCATTAATAGGTATAATGTTATTTGTCAAGTAAAAAAATAAAACTAAAAAAAGAATCATGTCACTGTTCAATATTCAGAGGGACAGAAATATATTTTCTATTTCAATTGACCCTTGTGTGTGATGAAAAAAAATAGAGAAAAATGTTATTAATAGCTCTCTAAATCTCTTCTTGGGAAAATAAGTTGAACAGGCTTAAATAAGGAAAGTAAAAACTATAATTTAGTCTCTTAATTACAGGTGACAAAGTGAGCAAAACTGTTTTAGTAAACATCTAGTGTGCTGATATCCCTGATATCCCACTCTTGTTCATAAATCACAATAATATCGTTTTCCTGGCACTTTTCTCTGAAATGACTGAGATTATCAACAGTTAGGTTAAGTGCCTGTCTTGGACCATATCCTGACATTGTTTTGTGTGTCTATCAAATGTGTTTGTTCTGAGAAAACAAAAGTGGCACATTAACTCTAAAAGATGTCATTAAAATGAGCAGAATGTTCAATTCTACTTTTACTAGTCCTTGTCCCAACATTTTTTTTTCCTGAAGTGCTTTCTTTTCATATTCTGAATCACTGTTACTGTCTATGTAATTATGCAGACCTAAATTGTCTGGCATCTTTATATCATTCAGTGAAAAAGAAGTTAACACACATCATTGAGGTTATATCCTGTGCAAAGTTTTTACATTATCTTTTTTTTTCAGCATATGACAACTTTCCTAAAACCAAAATGAATACTCTAGATATTTTATCTGTTTCATCATCCACTTGAGTGAGTTTATGAAAAATATTACTTCCCTATCCATCCGTTTATTCAATCCCAAACTAGAGAATTGTCAAGAGCTTTGTCCAAAGGGAACTATTAATGTGTGTATTGGTAGATTGGGATATTTGACATGAGAATTTGGACCTATATAGAAGCCTTCCAACAGATGTTCAAATTCTTCAATCAGGGGTCTGGCTATAGAGTTCCTTAAATGGCACGATCCCTTTTACATTGCTTTCCTATGAAGTGTAGCTTGAGTGTATAGCCTATGGTTAGCTGTTCAGTGTACTGGAAGATATCCTAAATGTCCTGTAGTTGATTACCCTGACTGTTCCCCAAGCTACCCAATCTTCCAAACTCCAGAAGATGTTAGGGTTGTTTGTGTGCAGTTAGAATATTAATTCTCAGAGTCCAATGGGAAAGAAAATACCAGATGATTTTCAACATTTGCCAAATATGCTGAAGTGGTTTTTTCTTGAGTCTCATCAATGGCACTCAAATGTTTGCTGTGGTAAATCTCTTCTCATTGTCTCTGCTGCACACATTGACAGAATTCAATGCCATATCCCTCAGTTCATTTTTAAACAGTCCCAGCAATTGAGATTTTACCATCTACCTTGTGTGGGAACAACTAGCTCAGAATCTAAATCCCATCAGTTTCTGCTTTATTACCCAGCTTACCTTGTTTCCAGTCCTTCTGTTCTGAGCCTCAATAATTTTCATGACTCAGTGTAGAAAACCTGCTGGTTTATTCCTCCAGGTTTTCCCCTTTTGCCTGCTTTGAATCACAGGCTATTTTGCATGAATCAGCTTTGTCCTCTATCTGTTCCCATCTGCTTCATGTCTTCCAAAAAGTCTTCAAAATTTGGTTCAATGCAGACACTCTTTTCTATGGCTCAGTGATACTAAGATTTTAAATACTTATTTTCAGATATCTTTTGAGAGGGGGAAAATATGTGCACTAAGTCATCTACTTTTAAATAACTGAATTTTATCCTTCATGTCCCTGTTTCTGTCTCTATTTTGGCTTATTATCTCCTCTATTTTTTCTTTATATTTCTTCCATAGTATTTGATGAGAAATCTCAGATACTCATGCTCATAATTTTCTTTGATGAGAAGTCACCATCATTTTTAAATAGTAAGAGATATTCCAATAAAAATGGAATTTTTATTTAACATTGGTCTTTCTTTGTACTTTTCATCATATTCTATATAGAAATAATATAACATTTTTATCAATATTCATGTTCGTAGATAATGCATGATGAAGGTGATTTTCATCACATTAAATTCTTCCAATATACCTGCATGTTTAAATATTAATATAAAGAAATGACTTTCAAAAGCAGTAAGAAGAGTGCTTGGCATGATGACTATCTGTACATTCTTAGATTATTTGAAACATTTATAAAATTTCTATCAAGGCATTTTCACAGCCTATCTTTGTGTATGTGCATACGTGTGTGTGTGTGTGTGTGTGTGTGTGTGTGTGTATTTGTGTGTGTGTGTGAGAGAGAGAGAGAGAGAGAGAGAGAGACAAGAGAGGTTCTATCAACAGGGAAGCAGACGTTTCTGGAGTATATGAGTGAATTCCCTGATGAACTATCCTCTCTAGCCTGTGTGAGTCTAATCTAGAGTTGATCTAAACTAAACTCTCAACTTCTCAAAAAGCTGTGAACTATAAACTTGCCCACTTTTATGCGATTGCTATTGACAATATAAGTGATTGTAAATTGGTATTTCGAAGATTCTGTCATCAGCTGACCTTCATTACCATTAACAATTTGATAATCATCAGTTACTTCTTTGTCATTTTACTTCTTCTGTCATTGCTGTCACTTTGATCTCAGAGTAAATGTTAATTTTTGCATTTGACTTTATAGAGATGAAAACAAATTTTTATATTGCCAAATTTTCTTTAATTTATTTATACAGAATGTTTCAAAGCATCTTTAACCATTTGCAGTGAAATTGCCAAAGTTTCCACCTCTCATTTCTTAACCTTTCATTGAGTTAAATAGATCTCCTATGTGGAAACATAAGATAACATGTTTAAAAGCGTGGTCTCTTATTTGTCTGTTTAATTCAGTAGAAGTGTATTCTGCTACTTGCTCTGATGTTGAGTAATGTTGCAATGAATTTAAGTAGTACAATTTATATTAAAGTGACAGCATATTGTATTTTATTTTGAATACTTAGAAAGATTCAGATTTTCTAGGCCCAAAACAAATGTTGTTCCAATTTAAAAATAATGGCTAATTTACAAAGTAGACAGTTGTAAACATCACCAAAATTTGAGCTTCAGTTTAGTTGTTCTCAGTTTGTTATTTCAGGTTAGAGATTTGTCTAAGTTCACTAAGGTTTTGTCAACTGTTAATATTTTAATTAGTATTGAGAGATCATTGTTGGAGAAAAACTTGCAAATAAAGAACATTATTCAATATGTATTAAACTATTTTACTAAATTATTACTTTTATAAAATTATTATACCTTCTTCATAGTAGTTTCAACATGTAACAGATAAGATATGAGAACTTAAAAAATATCTAATGACATATTGATAATTCACTGTAACACTTTTGACTAAATCCATGCCATATTGCGCGAGAACCTTTCCCTTCTACAAAGTAAAATTCATTGCTGTATCACTCAAAGAAGTTATTTGAAATTTTCCTTAGAAAATACTTTCCATGTGTTTATGTATCAGTTTATGTATTTTTAGAATGTGAGTGCTTCATTTTGTGATCTGTAAACTTGGAAAAATTGTTAAGTTTCTTATTTTCAATGGTTTTTCATAAAATGGGAATCATAAATTTACCTTTTAAGTGGATGTTGTAAATATTTATGAGATAATTTAAGTAAAACACTCTTAGACTGATACCTGGCATTCTCATATGTGTTCAAATCTTCTGCTGTTCTACCTGCCTTTATTACTATCCTTAGTTGGCTCAGTTAGCTTCTTATCTTGCTAGTTGAATTTTTTTAAAAAAATTGTAAGTTATGTTGTGGTGTCAAACAAGCCAGTTACTTAACAAAAGTTCACTTCTCACACAATCTTCCTGGTGGGACGGTTAGGGAAACTCTCTATGCAATTGTCCCCTATGTGGGTTCTTTATTTCATGCTGTTTTGATGGGGACATTACCACGTGAATGCCTACTTGTGGGATCATAGTGGCATGGCAAGAATTATCCTAACTACTTTCATGTAGAAGTGGTATTCATACTCATGATCACAATTCATTAGTCAATGAAGTTATCTGGTAATGTCAAACTTTAAGGTAACTAAAAATTTTAATCTTCTGGTATGTTCAGATGAGAAAGACAACTAGAAATATCAAAGAGCAATAATAATGTATACCACTTTACTTATCCATTATTTACTCTCCTACTTGGAAATTGAAAGCACCATAAATACTGAGTTTTCCATACTCATTTTGAGAGTAGAAACTAAAATCTGGATGGACAAAATTAGTTTCTTAGAGTAATGAGATATGTAAGTGACAGAGCCAAGATTCATAAACAGAACCTTTTCCCCTTCATTTTCAATACTCTTTCCATTACTAAAAAATAAAAATAATTTCAATTGACTTCTGTAAAAATCTGGTGGGTACTAAATACCTATTTGGAGTCCAGAAATAGTGGAGCATTGAGATGATCAAAATTATACAAAAGTGTTGTTGATAATAGGTATGGAAAAGTAATGATGGTCACTAGGAAAATGTGAATCTGTTCTGAAACATCTAACTGAAAAAAGTGAATTTGCAGTAGCCAGTGAGAAAAATTCAATTCCTCCAGCTTTTGAGAGGTGAGCATTTACTTGTCCAATGTTGATTCCTTGCAAGTTGGCTCCTGCAAATCTCAGTGGCAATGACTAGAGAAAATGCTTAAGGCAGTAAGTCCTCCAGAATGCTAAGACATCCACTTAGGCCACAGGTCCTGTCGGGATGAACAGCTTAACATCCTGGCTGGATTCCAAACCCTTGGTCTTGTCAGAGCAGGAGTGAGACTTCCTTGAAGATAAAAGTTGACGGTGCTGAATATGTCTGGATCCAAGTTTCTTCTATGCCATATTGACGCATATTTAATCTTGACCTCATATGGAGATTCTGGAGCTTCCTTGAATATTCCGTTAAACTCTCATACCCCAGCTGCCTGTTTTCCTGCTAGATCTCTCTATACTGACCTAAAAGTCAAAAAGAACTGGATGACCTACACACCTATTACTGGTCCTAAATACATTACCTTTCCTCAATAATCGTGGATCCTGGGAACTTTATGTGGGTTCGGTCAGGTTATGTTGCTATATTTAACATCATCATAAGGTAGCATCAAGTGTTATGATGGGAGGAAATTTCCAAATATATATAAATCCGAAATTGGAGATGCAAAATTAAAAATCATATCTAATCTGAAAATAAAGATATGGGATTTTTATGTCAGTTTTCGATTTACTGTTTCTCAGCTCTAAATTTGCACCATTTCACCTGCTTTGTAAAACTGGATCTTGGCCTTTTAAATAATTTGTCTTTCTTAGCTGCAATTGAAGCTTCACCTGTAGAGGGTGTTGAAGAGACTTGGCAGGAGAAAAGGGTTTTGCTTCCTGTTTTTGGTGTGCCCACTTTCAGGCTCCTGCAGAATGTGGCTTTTCCCAACACCAAGGTTCTGCAGTGCTCTCAGCTTTTCCAGTGTTTGGCTACCAAAGGGCATGGTGGACAGCAGTACTGAGAGGCAAGCGGCTTCCCGCATAACATCCACCTCGGGCAGTTTTGTAGAACACCAGGCTCCTGCAGCCTTCGCAGCTTCTCCAAGGCCTGGTTCCTGCGGTACATGGAGCCCAATGGTAGGCAGCTTTTCTCCACATGCTCCTTGCATAGTTTTGCAGAGTGTTTCCAGAGATGCACCACTCCATGAACATGTTTCCCGAGGACCATGGGAAAAGCAGATTTCTAGAAAATTCCAAATGACAGCTTTCCAGCAAGATTTACTGATAGCACCACAGTGGCCTTTTATCCATTTAGTGAGCTACAAATTTATTCTCCAATAAGGTCTGGCTCTCAAATGAGGGGCCTCTCCCTTAGATGCTCTGTCTTAGTTGTAGTGGTAGTGACTGCTCTTTGTATCTCTTATTCCCGTGTTTTAGAGCCTTTTCTACTTCTTATAACTTTAATCTCCTGTTACAGGTATCAGTTGTTTATATTAAACTTTCCCTATTCAAATTATTGTGTGATTTCTCACTTATGATTAGACTCTGCCTAATACATATCAAATCTAAATTAAATATACAAGTCTGTTTAAGCATAATGCTTGCGAATTTCTGAAAATGTTTACTCATTTGTTTAATAGACTCTTATAATTATTTTACTTTTTAATAAACCCTTGTACAAGTAGTAAAGATGATATATGATATATATGTGTATATAAAGTTTAAAATAAATGCTTACTAAGTGTTATTAGAATCTGAATAAATAACTAATTTGGATTTGAATTAAATTACACTCATGTGCCCCATAACAACATGTCAGTCAACAACAGTCCTCATATACCATTGTGGTCCCATAAGACTACAAAGGAGCAGAAAATTTTTTACCGTCTAGTGACATCATAGCTATCCTACCACTGTAGCACAGTGCATTACTTACGTATTTGTAATGATGCTGGTGTAAACAGAAATACTGTGCTGCCAGTCAGTAGCCAGTGAGAAAGGTACATGAAAGTTAGCACATACAATTATGAATAGTACATTATAGTTAAAAATAACAGAAAATAACCACATTACTGTTTTATGTATTTACTGTACCATACTTTTTAATCTATATTGTTTGAATTTTATTAGCCACTACTATAATTAACTTTTAAAAAGTATTTATGATATACCACATGATGTTTTGATATATATAGGCATTATGAAATGATTACATGAGATAATTAACATAACCATCACCTCACATACTGATTTTGTGTGTGTGTGTGGCAAGAACATTTAAAATCCATTCTTAGCAGTTTTCCAAGTATTTAATGTGTTATTATTAACTGCAGTCACCAAGTTGTACAATAGATCTCCAGGACTTCTTCCTCCTGCACAACTGGAGCTCTGTCCCCTTTCGTTCTTCATGTCTTCTCATCCATCACTCCACCTATCCAACTGCTCATGCAAATTGTGTTGAGTCTACTGATTCTACCTACCAGATAGCTTTTAAATCCTTTCTGATCTAGACTTTTTGTAATTTTCCTAGTTCGAATTCTCTTATCTTTTTCCTGAATTGTCACTAGAGCTTCCCTCCTGGTTTCCTGGCATGCAATTTCTTTTTTGTTTTGTGTTTGTTTTCTTTAATTTCAAAATAGTAAACAGTACAGATATTTTTGTTACATGGATATGCTGGATAGTGCTGAAGTCAGGGCTTTCAGTGTACCCATCATCTGGACAGTGTTCATTGTACACAATAGGTAAGTTTTTATCCCTCACACTCCTCCCAACCTCCCCCTTCTTAGTTTCCAATGTCCGTTACATCTCTTTGTGCCTGTGTGGACCCATCATTTAGCTCTTGCTTATTAATGAGAACATGAGGTGTTTGTTTTTACATTCCTGAGATACTTCACTTTGGATAATGGATTCCAGTTCCATCCAAGTTGCTGTAAAAGACATTATTTCATTCCTGTTTATGACTGAGTAGTACTTCGTGGTATATATACCACATTTTCTTTATCTACTCACAAATTGGTGAGTACTTAGGTTGATTCCATATTTTTTCAATTATGAAGTAAGCTGCAATAAACATTTGAGCGTATTTTTTATCATTATTTTGAGGTTTACTCCTTCTACTTAGATATATTTTTAAAAGTTAACTGTAAAACATCCTCAGGCAGATCTTTCAAGAGCTATACCGAAAGAAGGAACTGTTATCACAGGAATTGACAGCTCCTTGCATTATTTTGCACTTGAAGATCTTCCAGTGAAAACAAGACACAGAAGTGGAAGACGATATCGATGATCCTGACTTGTGCAGGCCGGGGTTAATGTGTGTGTTTGTGTCTTAGTTTTTAATAAATAATTTTAAAATGTAAAAAAACCGAAAATTTGAAATTCAAAATATAAAAAAATTATAGATTATAAATATAAAAAATGGATTTTTGTACAGCTGTGTATATGTGTTTATGTTTCAAGCTGTATTATTACAAAAGAATTCAAAAGTTTATAAAGTAAAAGAATTAAAGTAAGCTGATTATTACTGAAGATATAAAATGTCTCTAAGTAAATTTAGCATAGCTTAAGTGTACAGTAATGTCCTAGGCCTTCACATTCACTCACCACTTAGTCACTGACTCACCCAGAGCAACATCCAGGCTTGCAAACTACATTCATGGTAAGTACTCTATCCAGATGAACCATTTTAATTTTTTATACTGTATTTTTGCTGTATCTTTTCAATGTTTAGTATGTTTAGATACGTAAGCACTTATCATTGTGCTACAATTTCCTACAGGATTCAGTACAGTAACATGCTGTACAGGTTTGTAGCCTGGGAGCAACAGGCTATAACATATAGCCAGGTATGTAGTAAGATTTGTGTAAGTACACTCCTATGATGTTCCCACAAGGATGAAATTGCCTAAGGACACATTTCTGAGAAAGAGAAACCAAGTTCAAGAGGTTTGTCAACTATAGAACAGGAATATTTGAGAATAGAATCTTCAGCTAAATTAAATGATTTGGTCATTAGTGTTGTTCTCATATAATGTGAGGAATCAATAGCAGAAGGCAGAAAGGAAGAATCCAATTACAAAAACAAGATTCTAAAGATGGCAGGAAAAAAGGATATAAGTACAAGAGGGACTTTTCTCTGAGTAATGTATATAAAACTGACATTAAAGGTCACATTAATTATGTAATATATGTTATTCAAATACAATTTAAATAAAAGGAAAATTGTGAAAAAAGGCACTTTAACTTAAACATTAGGCTATATGAGGTCTGTCTGGAAAGTATCCAGCCAATGTTAATGTAACAAGAACTATTTGTGCAATATCGATGTAATCTGGCAGCCAAGGCGCGTGGACTGTAATGCACATGCGTGAACACCGACGCCTTCCCTGTACTAGTCAGTGGGTGCCTAGCCGCCCTTGAGTGAGCATGTGTATTGTTTGGCGGTCACATTCAAAATGACTGAGTAGAGCAACAATACTGCATCACGTTTTGCATTAAACTTGAACATTCCTCCATGGAAACTATTTGGATGATTCAGAAGGCTTTGGGGATGATTGCAACGCAAAACAAGTGTGGCACAAACGCTTCAAAGATGGTTGAGAATCGGTTGAAAGTGATCCGTGTTCTGGAAGACATGCAACAAGCAGAGCACCTGAGAATGTTGAACGTGTACGGATTCGGTTAAGAGATGCTGGGAGAACTGTGTGAGGTCCCAAGGTGCCTACTTTGAAGTGGACTGAGGCCTCATTGTCCTATGTACAATGTTTCCTGTACCTTGTATCTTTTTCAATAAATGTCTCTATTTTTATATTACGTGGCTGGATACTTTCCAGACAGATCTGCTATATGAATAGTATCTGTGCCTTTTTAAGTAAAATTCAAAGTTTATTATTCTGATAAAATTGGAAGCATTATGTATTAATAATTTGCTATGAATGGCCTAAAGGAATTGCAAGCTATAATAATGAAAGCTAATGCTGTTATTTGCCCACAATTTATCCTAATTTTTCAGCATTAATTTTTAATGAATAATAGCTTTCATCAAATATTTATAACACTAGGAAAGAAAGAATATTAGACATCCTCACAGTTTTCATATTAGTATTCTGTATATACTGTGAAAATACTATTTATAAACCGGACTATTAGGCATACACGTGTGAAATCAACGTTTGACTCTACATCATTGCAGTTTTTTACCCTAAATTTGTACAATTCCTGGGAGAATAAGTGCATGCAGAGTTTGCAATTTTAGACCTTTTCTGCTTCAAGATATTTCATGATAAAAACTTCTATAGGAAATTGAAGAAAATTAGTATTCTTTTTCAGTTGATTTAACTCAAAAATGGCTGAAAAAATTTAGCTCACGTCTTCCAGCAACATTAAAAATTAACATTTTTGTGTTACCAGTCGAAATATGCATGTCCCCAAAATGGTATTTATATGTTATTCTTGAGCATTATCCTAAATTACGTATCAGGAACCTTATTCATAGCTTAAAAAAGTAAGCAGTGGCAATTAATAATCAACAGTACCTGTAAAAGTAACACTAAATATGGCGTATTTTATGCTAATCAATACATTATTTTTCTGCTTAATTTTGTATGATAAAATTATTTTGGTTAATTTCTCCCCACCTATAGTTCCTTCTTAGCAAAATTGTCACCCTCTTTGAGTAACCACCTCCCTATGGCTTTGGCCATGAGAGACAAATTATCAGTGACCCTGAACAAATTAGATTTCCTTTCTCCCAAATGTGGATTTTATCTGCAAATATCCAGGCTCCAAAGTTCCTGTAGACTCATAAGCTAAAATCTCCAGTTCTGGCTGCCACAGTGAGTATCTTGATATAGTTGAAGATACCTAGAATTCAGTCTTTTGGGACAGTAGGTAGAACAAGTGTATAGGGAAATCCAGAGAAGAAAAATGGAGGAAACTTCTGCACTCATCCACAGGTTAAGGTTTCTGCAGATATATAATTTTTACTGGCATATATTTTTTCCTTTCTGAGGCTTTATTTGTAATGCTTTCCCTCCCCACTGGTACTCTGAATATAAAATATATTTTTTAAAATTTTAGGATGCTCACAAATTGACTTTTTCTTTAAAGAAATCCATTGAGAAATCGCAGAAATCTTAGTACATTTGTGTATTTGTGACATAGGCATTCTGGCAATGAATACTATAGTGTTCAAGCACATTTCATTTTTTCTTCATAATCTATGATTAATTTTCACATTTACTCTATTCTTTCTCATAGCACATAGTTTAGGATAGAATATATAAAAATAAGTCCCCACGTAGAAATATTTCATAGAAACAGAAGACCCCAAAATACAAACAAAAATGTCTTAAACTATCCTAATGCTTTCTTAAGCTTTTCTTAATAATCTACTCTAACCACAATTTTCCCTATCACAATTAATGGCAACACCATCCTTCTGGGTTCAAAGGACAAAAGAAAACAAAGCCAAACAACAAACAACAAACTTTAATTGATTTATCTCCTTAAGTCCTTTTATGTCACAGACCCCATCAATTAGAACAATCAGTGTGATAATCTTCACATTCCATATAATTAATCCTCACACTTTCCACAATTATAATTCTCTTTTAATCTCATTTTCCCTCTCTAGAAAATCATAAACAGCCTCCTAAATGGTCTCTCTTCTTTTTCCCATTTTCACCTTAATCTCTTCTAAATATAAGATATGGGTTCCAGTGAAACATGTCAGATCATATTGCTGCTGTGCTTAAAAATGCTTAATGGTTCCTTTCTCTTTTTCATTTAAAATTAAGGCATTTTTAACATAGTTTACAAGATCTGACATGATTCAGCCTTGTTCTTATAATAGTTGCATCTGGGTCTCAAGGGGAAATAGATTCAATGCAGCCTTAGATGTAACTGTAATTTTTTTATATATCTAAAATACATAATTTGATATCTTAAATTTGTTTTATGTGGATAGATTTCATTGGAGCATCTTATATTAATTTATATCAAATTATATACTTCAATGTTTAAAATAATTCATAATTAAAAATAAATTTTAAAAGACAAATGCCATCTCTAAATTTGGTGGATGAAAAAATGAAGAAGCAATGTATTTTAAAATCAAGTTAGTATTTCATATAAAGGAAATGAAAGTATTCATATAGACAGGGAAATTATATTTAAATGAAATAAAAAGTACAAAACTGAGGGGGTAAAAACTGAGGAAGATCTTATAGGAAAGCATTAAAAATTATGACTATCATGGTAAAATTAATTGGTAATCGTTGTGGGTAATAATGAAAATTCAAAGTTGTGTTACTTTCATGGTCATATAAAGAGAAGTATTTCTTTATGCAGAATTTAACCAATAGGGTGGGTTATTTGTAGCTAAAGTTCAGGAGGATACTTTCCCAATCATTAATAACTTTGTAGATCTAGAAACTAAAATAATGGTAGTGAAGTTCCATGTCTCAGAGAAGTAGCAATTTCTATCTGGAATACAAATGCTTATTCAATTTCTCTTGTGTCCCAGGATCTCTAATACAAATCCGCTGAGTATATGAATTTTGTTTTCGTTACCACTCATCATCATTTTTCTTTCCTTACTACCTCTTTCAGCCACGCAATCATCTTTTGCTGGGTTATTCATGCTAACTAATCCTGTGGAACTACTTCCACTCTTGACACAATGTCATGTACTGCAATAAATTCTTCTTCAAACTATACCAGCCACTATTTGAGATTAAGAGGAGAGAGATTGTATTCGTATGGTTCTTCTTTGTAAAGAAATATTTTATTATAATGTGCTATTTTGGAGAAACTAAATTTCTCATGGATAAGTTTCACTGAAAGGTCCGTAGACTGTATATCAACTAGATCTCTGATTAAAACTTAAAGCTGCCTCCTTAATTTTGTATATGTTTTCATGGAATGTTTAGACTCATAAAACTTCTGCTTTCTTAACTATAAAACAGACACTGATCTATCAGGTTATTATGACTTCCAGTTTATATATTTAAAATGCCATGCATATTCAATAAATTATATACAATCATTGGACATTTTCCTTTCTCTTTTGTTTTTGTTCCTCAATAATACATTTACTTAAATATTAAAAATAATTTCTTTTAAATCCCAAATAATAAATATATCTTTTTAGTAGTGAGGAAAATAAATAATTAATATGAAATAAGAAAAATGTAATATTGATGTTTAATATGTAATATTATGGTTACTAGTTGAGAATTATTAATGGATATTCAAGAAACCAATCATATTTCTTTGGGCTGTGCCTAATATCCACTTATTCTCACAAGTATTAGCAGTTTCTACTGATTTGGGTATCATAGCATGGACACAAATCTTAGTAGCAAATGTGTCTTGACATGAACTTCTTTGCAACCTTTGATAAATCATTTGAACTTTTTACTTGTCAAGCTTCAAAACACATGAATGACGATTATAATATCTATTTCCTAAATTGTTGTGAGGGTCAAAAGAGACAATGCAATAGGCCCATTTCCCAAAAATGAGGTAGTTCAAATATATATTTTTTTCTTTTTTCTTACTTATATTTCGATTTGCAACAATCATCCTCAATTAGCCGTATTCCTTCCTAATTCTTCTATTATAAAATTTTCAGTTGGAGACTTGATACATGAAGTTGCTTGATCTATCTTTGTAAAATTAACTCTCAGGATTTATTATTTGGGCACAAAAATTAGACATAACTAATAGATATTCAACAGATTCCTATACATGACAGTATTCTTTTCTTAACACTAGTGGCTTCCGTACATTGACCTGAAGAAATATTAAACACCCTTAGATAAAATCTTCCCTCTACTTTATTTCTGGACATGTAATCTTTTGCATTTCCATAATAGGAGCAGTTAGATCACACTCTCAGCACATACTTTGAGATTTTGTATTTCCTTTTATCTTGTATTTGAGATCATTATGCTTTTTTTTTTTTTCTACAAAGTGACTTCCTGTGTGATTCTTCTACCCAAACACTCTTTTAGGGGAATTTTTATAAATTCCAGTTTCTTATTTTTTATGGTTTTAATTATTCTTATTAGTTTGATGTCAAAACTTCCCAGGGTGACTTTTCTAAATGTCAAGTAATATAATTTTTAATAAATCCATCTGTAAACATGTCTCCCAAATTCTGAGCATTCACTTAAATTTTCTTATATACTATGATAAAAAAGATTAAAAACTTCATTTATCTTTTAGCAAAGTTTTAAAATATCATATTAATTAAATTATAAATAACATCAATTGCATGATTACTTTGTCAGGCCATGTTTTATGTATAATCATCACAACAACCCTATGAAACAGGCACTCATGTCATCTTCATTTCACAGATGAAGACTCTGAGACCCAGAAGGTAAACAATTTGTTCAATATTATAAGATTATTAAGTGGCAAAGGAGGAATCTGAAACAAGATTGTGTGTTTCCAGAGTCAATACTGTAAATAATCAGACAATTTTGTTCCAAGTTAGAGTGAAGAGGTTTTAATATTGGCAAATTTACTTAGTTATTTATGCTATGGTAACATTTAATATAAATACAAATGTTCAGAGTTAATATTAAAATATTTGAATTCATATTCAACTCTATAGCCAGAGAAAAGTAATTGTAACATTTTAGCCCTATAATTGTCTTATTAATAATTATAATTAACACTGAGTATGTGTAATATGAAAGCGACTGGCTGAAGAATTTTATATAAATTATCTCAATATGATCTACATAATATTTTTCTTCATGTATTATAACCAAGATCCTGAAAAGTCAATTAATTAGCTCCAGATTAAAAATAATATACCTAATGCATCTTATTTAAGACTTTAATTTTAAACAAAATATTTAGATTATTTACCTTAAACTCAAGCATATATAAATGTATATGTGTGTGTGTGCATACATATATGCACACACGTGTATATTCTCTTTAAATTAATATATACTTTGGCAACTCTACATTTTTTCCTAACATATTTAAACATTAAAACACTGAAAATATTTCTTTGTACCAAAAAAAAAATGTGCAAACAAAGCCTTTTACAAAGCTGTTCTTGTTAACAAGAGAATGCCAAAAATATGGTGATGGATAATTATCTTTCTAACTATTAATTACAAATGCATAGCAATGCATAGCAAAGCATGTGGTCTAATTGTCCTGTTAAAATCAATAATCCAAGACTAAGAAATAGTATTTGCATATTATCAACTTTGGATTAAAATTCCTAACTCCATACCAGCCTCTTCTTCTATAGACCATCCAATCAATTACCATTTTGTCCAAAACTCCTCTCCATGACTGATCGGTTTTCAGGATAACTGTGAAAAAAGGCTGTTCACCCACCCAGCATCTGTCATGTTAAGTTTTCTCTATGTGTTACTTAAGAAAAGTAATGCATCCTTGTGGGTTAGATGTGTTTCCTGAACACAGCAGATACTTGGCTTGTGTACATTTATCCATTCAGTCAGCCTATGTCTCTTTAATGGGCAGTTCAAGTCATTCACATTTATTTAAAGAATTGCTAAGTGGGGAAGATTTCTGTTCATCCTGTTGAGTTGAACTTTGTTGTTTTGTTTTCTCTCTTAAGCCGTTGTTGTATCTGGCCTTTGACCTTTAGCTTTTTGATGATTTTGCACTGGTGAACGTTTATTGTGCTGATCCATGAATAAAACTGTTCTGAGTGCTTCCTTAAGGGCAGGTCTTGTCTTGATGAATCCCTTCAGTCTTTGCGTGTCTGAGAAGGTCTTTCTTTTTCCTTCATGTAAGAAACTTAGTTTTTCAGGATGCAGTTTTCTAGGCTGGGCATTATTCTGTTTGAGAAGAGTGAGAATGGGGTCCCAGTTTCCTCTGGCTTGTAGGTCTCAGCTGAGAAGTCTACAGTTAGTCTGATGGGTTTTCCTTGGTAAGTTACTTGGTGTTTTCCCCCTATGGTTCATGAGAGTGTCTCTTTTATGTTCATTTTGGCCAGTCTGATGACTATGTGTCATGGTGTTTTCCTCTTTGTGATGAATCTGCCAGGAATCCTTTGAGCTTCTTGTACCTGGATATCTAGATTTCTAGCAAGTCCTGTGAAATATTCATCAATTATTCCCCCAAAT
>CAUYSK010022902.1:0-58471 GCA_963575035.1 Avahi laniger
TTTGGGGGTGGGTAAACTCACAACTAATGGACCTGGTGAGTGTTGTATGGGGGAAAGGGCATGTCTGAAATCATGACTTGGGTGTGGCGAAGTCATAACATGTAACCAAAATGTTTGTACCCCCTTGATATCCTGAAATAAAGGGGGAAAAAACATATTTAGACTGATAAGAATTCAAGCATATAATAAGAAAGAAGATTATAGAGAAGATTCATAGAACACCAAAAAAAGATGATTGATCTGAAAGCAAAATTATATTACTAAAAACTTGTCAGAAGAGGGTAACTCATATCTAATAAGTTGAAAAATTACTAGGCAATTTATCCATCACTTATGGTGGATGTGTGTATGTATAAAATAATTGAAAAAACTATAAAACAAATACAAAATGTTTGTATATGATTGTGAATTTACCAAATATGACTCTGTCAGTAATTTATATATCAAGCAGACAAAAATTTTAAAATGATACAGAAGATAAAAACAACTAAAATAACAAGATTGACCTGATGTATGAAAACAATGCTGCACAGTGAAAAATATGTATTCTTTTCAAACACACTTGGAACAATAAGGAAATGTTTAGTCATAAAAGTCTGGTCAAAGGAGTTTACACAAAATTCAAAATACTAATGGTGTACCCCAAATAGAATAAATTAAGTTTGAAATCAATAATAAAGAGAGCCCCAGAAAAATATGGATACCTCAGCATGAAGAAATCTAAAATTTATAGGTCAAAGAGGAAAATATAATAAAAATTTAAACAGTATTACAAGTGAAAAATAAGTAAAATGGTCCATATCAAGACATGTTGTACAGCTAAAATGGCACTTAAAGAAAAATGTATATATAAAATGTATATGTCTTTATATGTATATGAAAGGGATAGGTAAGTTAGGATATTATTTTTTTAAAAAAGCAGAATTAATTGAAATAGAAAACTAAATAGAGAAGATAAAAATATAAATAATCTTGTTGGAAGTTAATAAAATAAAGCATCGTTCAGCCAAGATTAAGGGAAAAAATACAAGATCTCAAATAAATCAAGACGAGACAAAGTAATGATGTGAAAACTTAAATATAAAATAAAAATATATTGTCTAAAACTTCAATTAGTTGAAAAACTTGCATTTATTTTTCAACAATTTACTAAGCATGCTCACAAAGAAAGAGAAATTTGACTAATCTCATAATTTTAATTAAATCAAATTAATATAAATCAATATTTAAAAATATTATAATAAATTTATAGGCCTAGATTTCATTCCAGTGAATTATATCCAATTTTAAGGAATAAATAATTTCAATCTTTCTCAAATTTTTCCAGGGTCTTCAACTTATTTTAGAATAAAAACACAGCCTTGATACAAAGTCTACTAAAGACATTACCAAATAGAGAATTACATGCTAATCTCATTCATCGTCTTACATGTAAAAATATTATATAAAATACTTTCAGGATGAATCATGAATCTGGAAATACAGTTGGATTCATTTAAGGAATGCACAATTGATTTAACTTTAGAAAATTAAATAATGTAATTCACTAGCATGTTGAAAGAAAAATAATTCATGTGTTCACCTAAGAGGCACAGAAAAAATCAGTTTTTTAATAAAATTTCAAACCATCTGTGATAATAATTTTAATCTAGATAGCGAAGAGTATTTCCATAGCCTAATAACTTTTGTAGCATAGTAAATTGTATAATAGATTAAAAAATAATGTTTATTTTTTACTCACTTAACAGTTCAGGGTGGATTCACACTGTTCAGTATCTCACATCATGGTCAGTTGTCTTATCTCTCAATATGAGGCTTTTAAATAGGATATTTATATAATGTATTGTTCAAACTGGAACAATTTTGAATGACAAGAAAAATTGTTACTAATATTCTAGGGTGCCATGTATAAACCATTATTTTCCCAGACAAATTGGGATGTATGGTCATCCTTCAAAAGGTTTTTGTCTTTAGAATGGGTCAGAGTGTGGAAGAGCATATTTTACATGACAAATTCTGAAATTATATTATATAACTTACCAAACTGGAAGATTAGCTATAAAATTGTGTCAATCTTTTTTCCCATACAATGGGAAAGAATAGATTTTCATCAGCAGCTAATAGAATTTTCATACACATTGTACGGTATATATAAAAATTGCTAGCAAATATTATACTTGTGAAATATTAAAAGATTAATAAATTAAGAGCAAAACAAGGATACCAAATTGTATCAGACAGTGTATTGGAAGTGCTACCCAGAGGCAAATGAGATATACAATACAAAAATTGGAAAAGTATTTAAAAAATATGATTTATTCATAAAAACATGTAAAATACTATATATAAATTTTTAGAACTGGATAGTTCAAATTGGATTCTGAATACAAAATTCACAAGAAAAAATTCTGGTAACTATACTGCAAAATTATTTCTTAACTTCAAGAAAGAAGGAATTTCCCCAACTCATTCTACAAAGCCAATATCATTTTGATAGCAAAACCAGGAAAGGCTACTACAAAAAATTAAATCTACAGATCAATATACCTCATGAAAATCGATACAAAAATTCTCAATAAAATCCTTGCAAAGTGAATTCAGCTGCACATCAAGAAAATAACACACCGCTACCAGGTGGGCCTCATCCCAGAGATGAAAGAGTGGTTCAACATATGCAAATCTATAAATGTAATTCCCTACATAAATAGAAGCAAAACCAATGACCATATCATCCTCCCAATAGATACAGAAAAACCTTCAACAAAATTTGGCACCCTTTTATAATAAGGACCCGTAATAAAATAGGCATAGATGGAAGATTCCTCAAAATTATAAAAGCCATACACAACAAACCCACAGGCAACATCATGTGGAATGGGAAAAAATTGGGAGTATTCCTGCTTAGAACTGAGACCGACAATTTTTCCCACTGTCACCACTTTTATTCAGTGTAATGCTGGAAGTCATAGCCACAGCAATCAGGCAAGAGAAGGAAACTACAAGTTTCCAAATTGGGAAAGAGGAGGTCAAACTAACGCTCTTTGCTGATGATATTATCTTATATCTAGAAAACACCAAAGATTCTGCCAAGAGACTTCTAGAATTGATAAATAAATTCATCAAGGTCTCAGGTTACAAAATCGATTTACACAAACAGCAGCATTCCCATATGCCAACAACAGTGACACTGAGCAAGGAGGTAAAAGATCTCTGCAGCAAGAACCATAAAACATTGAGGAAGGAAAAATACCAGAAGATATAAACAAATGGAAATACATATCATGCTCATGGATTGGAAGAATCAACACTGTTAAAATCTTTATGCTACCCAAAGTGATTTAGAGATTCAATGCAATTCCCACTAAAATACCAATGTCATTTTTCAAAGATCTAGAAAAAATAATTATACACTCCATATGGAGCCAGGGAACACACAGCATAGCCAAAGCAAACTTAAGCAAAAAGAACAAATTTGGTTTCATCAATTTACCAGACTTCAATCTATACTACAAGCCTATAGTAATCAAAACAGCATAGTACTGGCATAAGAACAGAGACATAGATCAATGATCAGAACAGATAACTCAGATATAAAATCACCCTCACATTGCCATCTGATCTTTGGCAAAGCAGACCAAAACATACCGGGGGAAATAATCCCTATTCAATAAATAGTGCTCGGAAAATTGTATAGCCACATGTAGAAGACTAAAACAGGATCCACACCTCTCACCACTCATAAAAATTAATTCATGATGGATAAAAGACTTAAACCTAAGGCATGAAACCATAAAAATTCTAGAAGAAAATGTTGGAAAAACACTTATAGATATGGGTGTAGGCAAAGATTTTATGAAGAAGACCCCAATGGCAATCTCGGAAACAAATATAAATAAATAGGACCTGATTAAACTAAAAGTTTCTGCAAAGCCACATAAATAATCAACAGAGCACATAGACAACCTACAGAATGGGAGAAAATATTTGCATGCTACATAATCAATAAAGGGCTAATAAACACTACCTACAAACCACAAGCATATCAGCAAGAAAAAAAATCAAACAACCCCATCAAAAAGTGGGCAAAAGACTATATGATGATGTCCTTATAAGAAGAAGGGGAGTCACATAGACTTCACTCACAGAGAAAAGACCATGCTACTACATAGCAAGAAGGTGGCTATCTCTAAGCCAAGGAGAGAGGCCTCAGAAGCAATAAAACCTACCAACACCTTGATCTTGGTCTTAAAAATGTTCCTTAAGTGACTTGGTTTATGGTATTTTTGTTACAGCAGTACAAGCAAACTAATACACCCATCTTTTCCTCTTGCATGACTATAACTCACTCTTCTGTACTCACATTAAGAGGTCACCTAGACAAACCTTCCCTTACTACTTTATGACTGCATTTGATTTAGATCCATAACTACTTACTCCCCTGAATCACAATTAATTTTTTATTTGATGTCCCTAGGAGATCCTAGGCTTCTTTTTGTTAAACTTAATGAAGTTACAGCACTTAGTGTAGTATAAGGTATAAGATAAATGTTAATTACTATTGTTCTGAAGAAATGTATAAATAGTAAGAGAGTTAAGTACATATGGATCCAGCTATGTTGATGTAAGTAACTAAATTTCTGAACTGGCCCATTACATTGGAGTTGATGTATGAAGCCTAGTTTGGAATAGCAGTTAAAAAAAAGCCTGCGATGGTCAAATGGAGACTAGGAGAAGCTCTGAAAAATGGCTTTAAAAATCAACTAAAATGTGTGACTTTCTTTATGGGCTGACAGAGAGGTGATATATGAGTGGATGGGCCAGCCTAATCAAAGGAAGGTTGAGACAAGTACACAGGAAAGAAAGCAAGAAAACATAGTATGAGGTCCTGACATTTAAATCACTTAGAACTGATTTCAAGATGGCCAGAAAGGACTATATTTCAAGATAGGCAGATCATAATGTGATCTGATGGATACGCACTGATGAATAGAAGCTAATTGTTTCCATAAACTTTGAAGATATAAATGATTAGCTGATTCATTAGTAGTTACCAAATACAGATTCATAGTTTTACAAATTGTGATTACAGACAGAATATGACCCTAAGAGCTCCACACTAAGCCTTGAAATCATATACTTTTGTTTTACCCAAGAAGGCATAAATTAATAGAGAGGTGCAGATTTACTAGGACTAGTAATTTAAATGTTGCATCAATTAATGTTATTTAAGAAGCTTAATGAATAACAGTTAAAACATTTGTCCCTCTTGTCACCAGAGTTTTCTTAATCTGCTGAGTAAACAAGATCTTTGAAATTTTGGTTGTGAATATTTCTATGCTACTATAGTCTATGATTTAGAACACAGATAATTTTTTCCTGCCTGCTCTCTTAAGCAGATAAATGCACAATCTCAAAAGTTATTAGCATATCAGTGTCTAATTGACGATAATAAAATATGAAAAATCCTACTAACATTCCTATATGTCATTCTCATAGATTTCAATTATTCAGTAGTTTCATAATGCGTCTGCTGCCTAGTAGAGTATAAGTCATTAAATATGCAACCAGGCTAAAATATAAAAGTTTCACAAATGCTCATAGGATGAAATCATGGTGGTGTTTTAAAATTTAATGTTGCTTAACCTGTAACACAATGAATTCCTCTGCCCAGATATAAAGTTTATGGTGTGAAAATCAAAATTAATCCATAGTGCTTTGTAGAACTGGCCACACCAAAATTTTTATCTTTCTTTCTTTGTTCAACTTTCAATTTCTGTTCTAAATATGCAGTTTGTCTCTAACAAAGTTTTAAAGTTTGAAAAGAATTGCCAGGTAACAAATTAAGGTGGATGTTATTTACCTGAGTTGAAGATAAATAAAATTAATAAACATGAAATATGAAGAAATTGAACAAGTTGTTAAATTTGTCAAACTCTAAAATATATATGAGATATATATATATATATCTATATATGGAAGAGCAAAAAATTAAGAGAATCTAAGACACATTTTAAAAAGAGAAAAAAAGAGGCTAAAGTACTTCCAAGGTAATTTGTTCATAATTTTATTAAAAATGAACATATTAATTATTATATGTTAGGTAAAACTTAACAAACATATTATCTAACAAAGATGTTAGGTAATATGTTTTCCATCATTTAAAAATATGTCACATATTTTATTTTATCAAATTTTATAAAAATAAGTAAAGTATAAGCTATTTTATTTGACAATGAATTTAGATTTACACATGAAAAAATATCCATGTCTATACTTTGTATCAATTAAAATTTCTAATTTGAAAAGTATAGAAAATAAACATCAATGCATGTGCCATAGGACTTTAACAAGATTATAATTTTTAATCTCAGTATCATTCTTGAAGAGCAGTATTTTCAAAATGAATTAAAACCAAGAATAATATTTATCATATTGAAAATCCATTGCATAAAAAATACTCTCATAATTTTCTGAATTTATAGCATATTTCATACACCTATTTTCTGTCCTTAACCTCTTTATAGATGTTGACACTCTGGAAAACATTCTGGAACAATTATCAAGATGATGAATTGCAGTGGACACTAAGACACAAAAAATTAGATTCTTCCTCTTTTATTATTTTTTTTAATGTAGCCTAGAAACGTAGACAAAGGGGTGAAAGACTAAGGGAAAGATAATCCAGTTCAGGATTTAGGAGATATTTTCTGACTTGCAGAAATGTTTAAAGATTAATTTGCTTCTTTGTAGTGCATTTTCTGATCATTGAGAATAATTTTAAATAGGCAGGGACAACAGTTGCTATTTTATGCTAAGAAGATTAAGTCATGGATGATTCAATTTGAATTTTAAGAACATCAATCCTCCTTTTCTAAATTCTTGGGAAGTAATGTTGGGAAACAAGAAAATACACAATTATCTGTCTCTTGTCTTGAGTGGGTAAATGACATCCATGACTTTCAAATAACCTGGCCTATATGTTCCTCTCAAAACTATAGCACAGCAAAGTACTCTTTTTTAATATATCTTATTTACATGGTCTCAAAGGAAAACAAATTAAAAGACACTTCAATGTCCCAAATAAACACACATACACACATACATACAGAGACATACACACACACACACACACACCCTTTTAGTATGTGGGAGAAATTTTATTCAGTTCTTTTTTTATTAAATGAAGAGGAGTAAATGAAATGAAGTAATAATTACCTTATAGCTATAATATTAATATTTTTACTCGAGGAACATGTGGAAGTAGCTACTTGTCTCTACCTTCAAAGAAATAGTCATATTTTTATATGAATTCTTCCTTATTCTATGAATTAAGAAATTTTAAAACTATGAGTAATTCATAGAATCCATTGGCAAAAATGTGTTCTGCTAAAACACACACACACACACACACACACAATGCTCTTTTACGATATTAAATAATAATTTGAAATAAAGACATGTTACTTTAATAATCATAAATTCATTGAATTTTTTTACAGTTTCAACATACTTTAAAATCCAAATATAAAAATGCAAGAAAATTTTCAGGTAAAAAATGGTTGTAATAGAGGACAGATCTACAATTCTTTCTGATAAGGACAGACATTTTAAAAGCTAAATTGAAAGCTTTAAAAAAAATTATAACAACTAACCAAAAATTATGTTTATAAGTTGCATTACTACTCTCTCATATCATCATCATTTAAACTCTTTCTCCTTGTTCTTCCAAAGTAATGAGTATCATCCACATTCCCCAAAATATCACCATTCGCATTTGTGGCAAAAATCATATTCTTTTTAAAGGAAAAAAAATTGAAGAAAATATGTGAATAGAGTTATTTAAATTTTTGTTGGTCATGTGACAGTTTCTCAAACTTTCCATGGTTTTAATAATCTAGG
Source organism: Avahi laniger (assembly GCA_963575035.1). Taxonomy (NCBI): domain Eukaryota; kingdom Metazoa; phylum Chordata; class Mammalia; order Primates; family Indriidae; genus Avahi; species Avahi laniger. The sequence goes on from CAUYSK010022902.1 coordinate 7,900, forward strand.
AAATTTTGAGGAGTACAGCTCAGATATCTTTTAGAATTTTCCTCAATTGGAGTATTTTCAAAAGTTTTATCATGAGTGGATGTCAGATTATGCCACAGGATGTCTTTGCAACAACGGATAAGATCATACGATTTTTCTCATTTAATCTGTTGGCATGATAGATTACATTTATAGACTTTGAAAATTGAAATAGTTTTGAATACCTGGAATAAATTCCACTTGGTCTTATTATATAATTCATTGCATACATTGTTGGATTTGTCCTTTCACAAGACATTGGTTGGTAGTTTTCTTTCTTCTAATATCTTTATCTAGTTTTGTTATTTGGATAATGCTGGCCTTATAGAATGAGTAAGGATTGATAACTCTGCTTTTATTTTCTGAGGAGATTGTAAAAAACAAAGGTTATTTCTTTCCTAAATATTTCACAGAATTCATTGCTGAAATAATCTGAGTTTGGTGCTTTCTTTTTGGAATGTTTTCTTTTCTTTTGTATTCTTTTTTTTTTTCTTTCTTTCTTTTATTGAGACAGGGTCTTACTCTGTTACCCTGGCTAGAATGCAGTGGCACCATCATAGCTCACTGCAACCTCAAACTCTTGATCTCAAGTGATCTTCCCTCTCGCCTTCCCAAAGTGCTAGGATTACATGCATAAGCCATGAAACCTGCCAAGATTTTCAAATATTGATAAAATTTTTTTTGTAGATAAAGAGCTCTTAATACCCATTTCTCCTTGTGTGAGTTTTGGTAGAAGTATCATTCAAAATATTTGCACATTACATCTTAATTTTCAAACTTGTATTCATAGAGCAATCTATGGCATTTCCTTTTTAGCCTTTTAATATACATGTATGAGTAGGCCCATTTTTCATTTTTGATATTTGTAATTTATGTCTCCTTTATTTTTTTTGTTGGATAGCCTGGCAAGATGTTTATCAATTTTATTGATTAAAAAAACCCCAACTTTTGTTTTACGTATTTTCTCTATTTTTTCTCAAGTTTGTTGAATTAAAATGTTTCCTTTTTTCTTCTTGTTTTAGCCTTAATTTTCTCTTCTTTCTGAAGATTTCTAATGCAGAGTTGAAGTTATCAATTTTATATATGTCTTCCTTTCTAATGCATATATTTATGTCAGATTTACAACACTGCGTAAGTACAAAACATATGTCTTGATATGACTGCCTTTTTTTATTGCATTTTAAGCTCTGAATAAGCACTTGGTTTACGTTGGATCTGCTGCCTACAAGAAAGGAAAGCCTACTTTCTGATTGATTGTATAAACTAAAGTAGGCTGAATATGGCTCCCCCAAATATCTATGTCTTGTTTGGCAAAAGAGATTTTGCAGATAAGTGAACTTGAGTTTGGGAGATTATTTGGGGTTAACCAGGTGAGTATTACATAATCACAGAAATCCTTCTAAGAAAGAAGCAGGAGATCAGAGAGGAACAGGATAGGAGAAGGCACTATGACGATAGAAGCAGGCATTAGAGGTACGTGCTTTGAAGATAGAGAAAATGGCCATACATCATAGTGAATGGCGAAAAGTTGAAAGAATTCTCCCTAAGAACCGTAATAAGACAAAGATGCCCATTGTCACCACTTCTATTCAACATAGTGCTGGAAGTCATAGCCAGAGCAATCACACAAGAGAAAGAAATAAAGGGAATTCAAATCAAGAAAGAGGAGGACAGACTATCACTTTTTGCTGATGATAAGACCTTATATATAGAAAGCCTCAAAGATTCCACCAAGAGACTCCTGGAATTGATAAATAAATTCAGCAAAGACTCATGGTACAAAAACAATGTATATAAATCAGTAGCATTCCTATATACCAATAACAGTCAAGCTGAGAGTCAAATCAAAGACTCAATACCATTCACAATAGCTACAAAGAAAATGAAATACCTGGGAATATACTGAACCAAAGAGGTGAAAGATCTCTACAAAGAGAACCATGACACATTGAGGAAAGAAATCTCAGATGACACAAGCAAATGGAAAAATATTTCAAGCTCATGGATCCATAGAATCAACGTTGTTAAAATATCCATACTTTCCAGGGTGATTCACAGATACCATGCAATCCCCATCAAAATACTAACATCATATTTCACAAATCTACAAAAAATTATTCTACACTCAGTTTGGAACCAGAAAAGAACCCAAATAGCCAAAGCAATCTTAAGCAAAAGGAACAAATCTGGAGGCCTCACATTACCAGACTTCAAACTATACTACCAGCCATTAAGAAGGATTACTTAATGTCTTTTGTAATAATTTAGATGAAACTGGAGACCATTATCCTAAGTGAAGTATCTAAAGAATAGAAAAACACCACATGTACTCACTATTAAATTGGAACTAACCTATGGGCACACATGTGCAGAGATGGAAAAGTAAAACTCAGTGGAAATAAAGGTGGGGGAAAGAGTAGGGAGCAGGGGATGGGTAAAATCCTACTTAATGTGTACACTGAACACTATCTGGGTGATGGGCACACCTATAACCATGACTCAAGCATTACAAATCGATCTTCATGACCAAAAATATTTGTACCCTGTAATGCTTTGAAACAAATAAATAAATTAATTAATATTTGGCCATAAACCAAAGAATACAAGCAGTCACTAAGAGTTGGAAAAGGCAAGGAGACAGATTCTCCCCTAGAGCCTCTTGAAGAAGCCAGCCATGTCGACACCTTGGCTTTAACCCAGTGAAATAGATTCCAGACTTTAGTCCTTCAGAGCTGGAAGATAATAAATTTGCGCTACTCTAAGGTAATAAGTATGTGGTAATTTTTTATAGTGGCAACAGGAAACTAATAACATAAGTAAAAAGTACAGTGCGATAAGTGAGTTCTGTTAGATTTCCTCAGTCCCAGAGAAAATTTCCTCTAGCAAAAGTCTCAGTCAAAGGGCCAATGATTGGGAAGCTTGAGCACACAGACATAGGAAACAAATACCTGCATTTAGAGGAAATTCTTCAAACAGGACCTAAAGTGAACTTCGGTATAAACTTCTAATGAGTGCATCCTTTCTAGCTCCTGCACTTAAGCTTGCATGTGTGTTCTTTTTTTTTTTTTTTAATCTGTCTCTCCTCTCTCATCTTCCTTTCTTGCAACACACAAAAACATACACACACATATACATACACACTCACAGAGACATAAACTTCTTTTCTTCTATTAATAAATGCTCTCTGTAAGGGGCTAAGCATTCATTAGACTCAGGCACTGTGATGCTTTATACGGATTAAGCAGGATAATGCAAACTCTTTACCACCTGCTCCCACAAACTGTTTTACCTGGGGAAAGATAGAAATTTGACCTGACCATGAATAGAAATATTGGGTACAAGGGTGGAAGTCAAATATTAAAAGTCAATGTCATGAGTAATATTAGTTCTTTTGGTGTATTCTAGACTGCCTTTCCTTGAATACTTTTTCCCCTAAATTTATTGATATTAATAGTTGAAAAAATGTACTTTTTTTTCACTGCTTTCCTCAGGAAAAAAAAATTAAACCCATTTCCTTAGCAGCTAATCAATCATATCTTGTTTGATCAAAAACCTTGAAAGTTATGTGTACATGTAATGGCTTTTATGAAGTGATAACAGATGTATGAAATGTCTGCAAAACCTACAGATTACAATTCTGTGATCTCCCTTCATTTGTGGTGTTTATAATAAAAACATAATTATAATGTACTCTGCCTACATTATGCTTGAATAAAATACTCCCAACAAAAATATCTGCAAAAGTCAACACATTAAACCCAATGCAGTGTATTATTTATTACAATAAGGCATTCTTTAAGGATGACTAATGCCTCCAAGGAATAAAATGGAGATTAGGCAAGAGTATGATTAACATGGAGGCCCAAGAAAATTACATTCTCCATTCATTCTCCACAGGGTGCACAACCACCTAAAAGTAAAACAAATACTTTCTAGAGCAGAAAAGTTTCCATTTGGAATGAAATGCTTATAATAACAAATTGTGTTTATTTTTACCATCACATCTTGACATATAGAAGAGTTATATTTCCTCATCACATTTCTTTCAGTAATAAGTTCCTTTTGACATGGATTTTATTTTGTCATTGAGAAATATTTAAGTGGAAATATAGAACACAGAAATATCATGAAACTGAAATCTATTGAAAATTCTAAAAAAGAATTGAAAAATAATGCTGCATAATGATGTAAGAGTTTATTCAAATTAAGTGGGCTTTTAAATATTAGTATTAATAATAGTATTGATTTTTGTTGTTGAATCTTGTAGATTAGAGTATAATAATTCTCAACCATATTGTGTTTTCACAATTCTTATTGTTTTTATTGAAGCATATGCTATATCTCTACTATGTCAAATTTTAATAGTTTGTTAATCATCTGAGCATCTTTTTCTCTGACCAAAACCTATACTATCTCCTATATACACTGTCAGCATTATCATTTCATTTATATAGCTAAAAATGAATGCTATAATTAGAAGTATATGTTTGATTTAGTTGTTTTCCTGTTTCTTAAAAATAACTCATTCAATTTACCCACATGTTCATTAATTTTAATGCTTACTTTTAAGTAATTTCATGTGCTTTTCCTCTGGGTTTACTTTCCTTCTAGCTGAAGCATATTTGTTTTTATGTCTTTTACTAAAGGTCATGTGTGCTAAGGTTTTAGTTTTTCTATATCTTCAAGTGTTATTATTTTGCCTCTGTAAAAGGTAGATTAGGTGGTAATAAAGCTCTGGACAAACCATCATTTCTCTTCTGCACTTTAAAATTTCATTCTAATGTTCGTCTGATCTCGTTTCTTTGGAAAGTTAGTTATTTATCATTCAATTGTAAGTATTCTGTATTCTATATCATTATTTTTGGTATTCTTAAGTCTTATTAGGATTTTCATATGCAAGAATTACTTGTTCAAAATTAGGGCAGACCTGTGATTTTTTGCGGTTTTGAAAACTTTTAATAAATTTTCTTTTTGAACATCAGTGCTACTGTATTTCCCCCTTTCTCTTGTTTCTGGAACTCCTGTTAGATGACTATTGAGTCCTGTCATCTATGTTCCAGTTTTCTTGTTGCTCTTCCATACACACACATGTGTATACATAGATATTTGATTTTTAGGTAGACTTCTGATGGAATTCTCTAATATTATCGATTAACTTGTTAGGCCTCCCATTGATCATATCTAATTGAGAATTTATCCTATTTATTTTAATTTTAAAATTAAATATTTTAAATGGATTCTTTTTAAAAAGAAATCGCATATTTTACTTTATTCATTAGAGTTCTTATTTTATATGTTTTGGGTTCTTTTTAAATAAAGGTTTAGCATTCATTTTCCTCTCTGAATACCACAGTTGAACTTACTTTGAAGTATTCTTCAAAATATTCTACACATAAATTTCATCTGTAAGAAAGTCCTATTCCCATTGCTTGATTCTATACTATTTATTCTTTTCTTAGCATTAGATTTTTCCAAATAGTTTCCAATTTGAATTGATGTTTCCTTTTAATTGAGAGGATTCATGATTTTATTTTTGTTCTTTCTCTTTGTGCATACTTATTTTGTCTATTGTTTTCTTACATTGAATCCAGCCAATCTTCTGAAACCCCACTTCTGAATCAAATTTTATAATAGCATTCATCATTTTTGCATCTTGTTGATACTAGGATTATCACAGGTTGTCAAAGAGACAGCTAATAGGTTTTTTTTTCAGTTTGCTATTTGTGTCTTCCAACATATCTGCCTATAAACTATTCACTTATTTACACAAAATGTAAATTCTAGACAATTTTAAGAACTTTTTTTTTCCCCCAATCGTGCTTGGCTTGATCTTGACTCTGTCTTTGCTCTTGTTCTTTTCCTCATCTAAATTTCACTTATATCCTCCTGCTTACATCTTGCCTCTAATAATAAACACCCCCTTTTCCAGGAAGCTTTTTTTAATCACTCAAATTAGGCATAACATCTCTTCCTTTTGACTGCCATAGAATTTAAAACATCATATAACTTTTGCCTCATAATTATTCGAATTGTCTTATTTCATCTGCTAGATTACAAATAAATTTAAATCTATATTGCACATTTCCTTGAAGTACAAAGAATCATGCCTCATGACCTCCATAAGAATATCTTTTATTGAAATTAATATATTCATCAGAAATTAAGATATTTGTTTTTTGTTTTTTTGAAATTTTAGTTATTGTTATCTATGGATTTAATGACTATTCTTGATTATTTTAAATATCTTTCTAGTGGTCTGTGACTTTCTCTGTCTTCAAGTTTTATATTTTCTTTATATACATTTATAAATTCATTGATGATAAGATAATTTCTGTCTAATAAAACTTTATGAACTTTCAGGGAAAATTGCAGATTTGAAAATTCTAATTTTTCACCTCTCAGATCGCTATTAAAATGACCCAAATCATATGAAAACGCCAGGGGTATTGATTTTGTTAAATTAAAGGGGTGCCATTTACACAATTAAATCTTAGGAAATTTTTCAGTGATTTCCTAAAGATGGGACCTGATTGAATAAAGACAAAGATACATGTCAGTTATTTCTCCAAAGAAAGCACATGGCAAACCTGAATTTGTGGAGGGAGATGCTAGCAAATCTCTACTATGCCACTTCATTTAGAGGGGAATGGCTTGAGGGAGTCACTGGCTACAAGATCTGCCAAGAACACATTACTTATTTTACAAGCATCTCAGCAAAGTTTGAATGTAGCAGCCCTTGCAGTCCTCATCTTTCAAGCTGTGACTATGACAAGCAGAAAAGCTAACCGTGTGTAGAGCTTCTTCCTGATTAGGCTGACAGGGACACTAACTACAAAACTAGTCAGGGAAACTTACGTAGCATGGGCATGTGGCTCAACGGAAATAAAAATTTCCAATCTGGTCCCAGGTTAGTAGCTTCAACAAGCACATGCAAGAAATAATTTGATCATTGGCATTTGTTTTGTGCTTATCACATATGAGACACTTTTATATTTAATTTTCCCAGAGAGGTCTTCACTGACTACCCTATAAAAAGTTGTACTTGAATTTTGTTATCTCTGTATAGATAATTCCATATCCAATCAAGCAAATAAAATAATAACAAATACAAGGTCATGACTGCATGTTTGAGATTCATACTTATAAATCAAAATAAAACTATAATTTCAACTGATTATTTTTCTTTGATTCTAAAAAATAGATGGCTTTTTGTTTAGCATATTTCCTTAATGAAACTTGATAGGTCAAAAAGTGAGCTTTGAGCACATGGGCAGATGTTAAAAAGATTGTAGAAATTAATTTTTTTTCTGTATAAAAAGTAAAAAAAAATAAAAAGTGAAGTTAAAAAGTCAAAAGTGAAGTTCTTAGAAAGAACTTGGAAGTTGGAGAATAGAGTGAGGGAAATGGGTTTCTGAGAAGAGATAGAGAGAATAGAGAAGAAATTCCAATTATTAGAGGATTGTTCACAGGTTTTAAAGCAAATATGTCAAATTTCAATTGTAAAATTATCCCCATATTGAAATAGCCTTCGTTTGTTTAAAACATTAGTAAATATCTTTCGTATATACATAGTCTGGTGGAGATAGTATATTGAAGTACTTTGATGGGATCAGGATAGTGTTCAACGTGAGAGTGAAGTGAAGGAAGTAAAGGGAAACACAGAGCTGATTGGGAGGAGCATGTTTAAACTAACATTGCTAGAAGAATTAAAAAGCAAGCCTGTGTGTGTGTTTATGTGTGGGAGAGGGAGAGAGGATGGGGATGGGGCAGAGAGAGAGCGAAAGAAAAAAAGAGAGAGATACTGAAAATATGAAGAACATTCAATAAATTCTCAATTCCTGAAGAATAAAATCAGAATTACTGTGGCTCTTAATCCAGTTCCAATGTTCTTTCTCAACCTTATTCCACAGTGTCTTTCCTTCAAGTCAAATGCTACAACAATCCTGCAATCAGAAATGTCCTTTGAGGCTTGACCTCAAATGATATCAATTCTTTATTTACAAATTCCCTTGATTTTCATAATATTGCATTTGTACTTATATTATGATTTTCATCTCTTTCTACATGCTATAAATTTGTTTTCATAAGTTATGTTCACTGCTAGACATCATTTTCTTCCAGATTTCATCCACATCTGCTTCAGTTGCACAATTTTTTTAATAATAGGTACATAACAAATATTTGTTAAATAATATTTTTTAAAATGGACAATAAGAAAATATATTATTTTATTTAAAAGTGAGAAATTTTAATACTAATTCATTATATGTGACATTAAGTGGTTTGACGAGTCATATTATCACATTATCTGATAAAAATATAACCATATAATATGTCACATGAGAAATGAAACTTGATAGGTCAAAGTGAGCTTTGAGCATATGGGTGGATGTTAGAAAGATTGCAGAAAAATTATTGTGAGAAATTCATTGTGAGAACATTACTGTGTGAAAATTATTGTGCTTTTCAGAAAGCAATAGTATATAAGCACAGATTAGTGATTTACAGATAAATGCAACTGTAGGAAATATAGACTTTTTAAGTTTAAAATTGGAAGGATTTTTTTTATTAGAGACATTTTAAAACTCTTTTCATCCCCTAATGTGATTTGTTACAAATTGAATACTTTTAGACTTTCTGGATATTTTTCTGATTTACAACTAGGACTTTACATTAGTTTCATGTATGTTCAAACTGCATTTATTGAATGATAAATATGTATATTAGTCTGGTTGTCATAACAAAATATCATAGCCTGGTTGGCTTACACAACAGAAATGTGTATTTCACAGCTCTGGAGGCTGTAGTTTGGGATCAGGGTGCCAGCATGGTTGGGTTCTGGTGAGGGCTCTCTTTACCTTTTAGAGATGGTTACCTTCTCACTTTGTCTTCACATGGAGAAGAGAGAGAGGGCTCTGATTTCTCTTCCTCTTTTTATTGTGCAAGGACCTATTTCCATCATGGGGCCCCAACCCTCATGACCTCATCTAAACCTAATTACCTCTTAAAGGTCCTACCTCCAAATGTTATCACACTGAGAGTTAGGGCTTTAACATATGCATTTTGGCAGGATACAAATAGTCCATAACAGCATGATTGAGGTGTTTTTAAATGTTTATTTGTTTGACAGTCATGTAGTACTTTCTAAGTGCCGGGTACTGATCTACACATACATTAATTCATTTAATAATCATAACAGCCATTTGAGAAAGATGCAATATCTCCATTTCCAAATTGATCAAATTGAAGTTCAGAGACATTAAATAATTTGCCTGCATATACCCAGTAAATCCCCAAGCTGAGATTCATATCCAGACTTTCTGACTCTAAAACTCATGAATGTTAACATTATACTGTCAAAAGTTGATTATTTGTTCTAGTTAGACCTACTTTATTTTCAGGTGTTGTTTATCAAAATCATTATGGAAGAGCAGAAAGAACACTAAATTTGGAGTCAGAATACGTGACACACAGAAATGGTTCTTAACCTTGTCTTTTACATAATATAAGAATCACGTTTAGAGCTTTAAATAAATCATTTCTAGGTCTCAGCCTCAGAGATTCTGATGTAATTAGTCTGAGAGAGGGCCTAGGCAGTGCTAAATATTCAAAGCACTATAGGTGATTTGAATGTGTTGACAGGATTTGGATAACACTAGAGCAGCAGAGAAACCACAGGAATAAATACTTATATACTAATTAACAGATTTAAGATATTGGGATCATAACCTTTCAAAACATGAGGTTCCCAATTTGTGAAATGGAAATCGAAACCTATCTTACTACCTCCCATGATTTTGGTAATACACAAATGAAATAATACATGTATATACATTTTGTCAGTCACTACTTACATGCAAATAAATTATTGTTCTTACATTGTTTCTTGCTTCCTTTATCATGAAATGTCAGCATTGCTCCCGGTTATCTAATTCTAAAGCAACAAGAGTTAACACAAAAAACATTGTCGAAGAAGATCTATACCATACTGAAACATGGTGAATTTCAGCTATGTCAGATATTTCTTTCTACATCCTCAATGTAAATATTGCAATAACTTCTATTGCAATATTGTGATTACGCTTTTGGAATCTTTTCCTTGTGATCTTTTTTTTACAGTAGATAAGATTTGTCTTGCAAGCGTGAAAGCTTTCATATACAAAATATAATATATGGAGGTAATGGGTAGATAATCATATAAGTGAACTTTGTAGTTATTTTCAAACTTACTTGCTTTGATTATGTGGGGCAAATTCTAAATGTAACTCTAAAAGTGTCAATGTGATAGTGATTGCCACATACATACTCCTTTTTATATATGGAGGGCCCATTGGAGGAAAGAGTAAAGAAATACTGTCCTGATCTTTTTAATGAATCTCTCAGTGGTATTACTATTAAAGCATGGGTGTTTCTTTTATATTATAATCAATTCACTGTTTTAGCATTTCCATTCCTTTTCCTAATTTAGTTTTAAGATAATTGATAAATGAGTTTTAATATAGATGGAATTAGCACTATAATCTTTCCTGTTCCTTGGACACTGAACAAACTGTCCCTAATTTTTGAGCAAATTCAAACACTTTCCACTCATGAGGTAATATAAATAATGCATATTTACTAGAAAGGATTATGAATTTCTACAGGTCTATGTTCAATTAAGTTTAGTGGTCATTATATCTTCCTAAATTTCAAGTACGTGACGTATCACTTGATGTGTTTAAAAAGCAACCATCACAGATGATGGAACTAGTTTTATTTAAATGTAAAATTTGCAGATATAGAGTCTTCCAGGTCATGGCTTTGGCAGAAAAAAGATATGTCACATGTAATTGAGAATTCAAATAAATCAAATTATCAAATGACTTATCAACTCATCTCTACCTATAGCTTGCCCTTTGCATTCTGGGTAGAAGAGTTGACTCTGCATTGCTTTCTCCAAACTATATTAGCTGTAGTATAAGAGCCATCATCCTCATAGACTCTATTTCTATCATTAATTGATGTATGTACTACTTCATGGCAAAGCTTGCTACTTTTACCATCTCATACTCAGCTCTTGATGAGCAGAAGACTGGCCTTTGGTTTTATAGTTAAATAACTGTCAATGTCAAAACATTTTTCCTCTTTTTTTAAAGATACATTTTCTCTTTGGCTGTAGTCATGTGCTTTTTCTAGGGTTAACTCAAGAAAATTCTCTTAACAATCTGATGGCTTATTGAACTCAAATGTGAAAGTGCTTAATTTAATCTGCGAAGTAGATTATTTCATGGATTTATCAGATATAGCGACTTCTGATTTGCTTTCATGAGCAATTCATTGGAGAGTGTTGCTGGCTATTTCTGTAGTTGTTTTGTTTTGCTTTATAAAATGTGCTGATCAAAACATTTTACATAAGAATATGAATCATGTTTGAATAAATTACTGAAAACAAAGGGAGACAACAACAAATACATGGACATTTTGTGAACAAGATGCTTCTTGTGTTGTTGTTTTCTATGTAAATTTTTCTTCCTTGGCAATATTATTCTGCTTGGTTTTAAATTACAATGACACTATAGTCTTTTATATTTATATTTTGTTTTCACAGGGGTTTTGTCAATCTCATTTTTAACAGTAAAGAATACAAAAGTGGAGAAAGAGAGTACATAATTCACATAAAAATACTGTTAATTAATAACAGACTTAAGATTAGTACTCAGGTCTTCTCATATTCTGTTTCGTTTCCTGCCTTAAACTTTAAACGTCTCTTCCAGGTAGTCTATTTTAGAGAAATATATAAGAATACCTATTTCATAGTGGCTGAGTTTTCACATTTAATTAATTTGCTTGTTGTTGTTGCAAAGCACACATACAAAGAATAAAATAAAGTCCAAACAAACATATATTTTTCCAGTAAATATTCATATTTTGCCCAGAGTAAATACTTATTATGTTCTTTTCCATCTTAAAAAACATTAACTTTGCTGTATTTTGTGCAAATGACATGTTTTTAACACACCAATATAATTTTGTTTAATTTATGTGCTGCAGCTGTCAACTACATGCAAATCTTGTTAGTGCAATGATATGGAAACCTATCCCTGAAATCTTGTTAAAAATACCTCTGGGAATTCATATTCATATCCATTTAAGAAAGTGGATGAACAGAATCTGCCTAACATAATTGGAGGAAAAAATCAATAAGGTTCTTTTATCAACTGTTCTCATTGCCTTCTGGTTATTGTTAGCACAGTAAATATAAAGAAAGAACTATTTCTAGTGTTTAATTTGTTCTGTTTATTTTCAAAATTGATTTTACGTTAAAATACTAAAATTCTATTTTAGTTTAAAAAAGACAAATATTCTATGCATTTTTGATACAGATCCATACCTTGAATGTTAATTGAAGACTAAGTAAGCCATCTTTTTCCTATACAACAGCCATTTAAAAAAGTATTTTAGAGATGAGATGGTAGAATTAACCTCTCATTTTGTAGGACTCTGGAGTTTAGAGAAAGGAGGTACTACTCAAGGCTATTCAGTTAAGAAATAAGACAAAACTTTAACTTAGGGATATGACATCTCAGAGCACTTTTTCTACTCTACCACAGTGTTTGATGGCATAAATGTCTTGACTACATCTTAATCTTTGATCTATTCAGAAACATTTTATTATATAATAATAGTTATTCAAATTGAAAGTATTTATTGATTAAAAATAGAATGTTTTCATTTAGAATATTTTTAAAGACAAATTCTAATGATATCAAGTTGACCCTTTGTTATTAAAATTCAAAGACTATTACGGACGTATTAATAAGTACACGATCTATTTGAAATGTAAAGTCATATAGTTGTAGTGGCAAACACTTAACCAAAAAAAAAATTCAAATGCTAGGCATTAGGATAGGATTTGTAAATCAGTTTTAGAAGGCTCCAAATTACTCTCATTCTATGTGTCTCTGAAGCCAAAATAGTGACTAAATTTGCTAAATGCAGACTCAAAGTTGACGAAACAGTTTTGGGAGAATACAGAACTATTTTAGGGGTAGAAAAAGACTGCTTAAAATTAATATTGTTAGTGTTGTTCAATTATAATCTTTTGATTATAGTGTTGCTCAAAAATATAAAGCATAATCTTATGAACATAAACCTTGCAAAGTGATATCTTGTGGTATAAATTTGATAGCTCTCCTTACTTACCTAAATTATATACTATCCTCAAATAATTATATGCAATTTCAAATTACTTAAGTTTTGCAAAATCTTTGAGAAAACAGTGTCAAGCATTTGATTCTTTAGATGGGTTCATTATTTCAGTAGATCAGAGTGAAATACATTAACTGATTCATGACAGAAAATATGGTTTTAAGGTTGTGATTGCATAGGAAAAGTCCTATGTGCATTTCCCATTAATTATTTTTTTAAAGCTTCAAATACCCCTTTGTTTTGCTTTTTATTCTGTTGACAAGAAGGAAAAAAAATGTAGTTAAGTGATTGTGAGCTGTGGAAGTATAAAATTTGGTGTTATCAGCTAATCAATATGCTCCATCATCTGTTCTCACTTCAATTTCAAAAATGTAAAGGCATTTCTGAAGTACTGCTTTCTCTGTTTATCTGAAGGTTATATTCAAATTCTTAGTTTTACAAAAATCAAGTACACATCAAAAACTCAGAGCCCATATATCACCATGCTTTCTTTCTATTTTTCACAATAGCATGTATTTTTCCTAGTAAGACATTTATTAGATCTGTTAAATTTCTTTACCGAGTTCTAGATCATATCAAAATGTGGCAATAGAATTGAGTCATACTGATGACTGCATCAAACTATGAATGATTTGAAATCAAATATGCTATTATATTCAGTGGCTCACATTTTAAATAGAGAGCGGAATGTCATATCTATAATTTAATTCAATGAGCTTTTATGTAATGTTACATACTGCTGTTTATGTTTCAAGCAGTATAGTCACAAAATTCTCATGTGACAGGGATTGGGACACCATCACATTTCTGACTGATACAAGTTTAACAACAGATAGACCCCTCATATAAGAAATGGAAACAATGAGGGCAATGGAAAAGTTATCTGGAAAAAAAATGTGTCAAAATGCTCTCAAGTAAATTAAATTTATAAGGTGTGAGATTTTTATTTTGTTATGTGTTTGTAAATGCTTTTTTTGGTTGAGGTTTTCAAATCTCATTTCACTACTTTGCAAATAATGTAAAAAGAATATCAGTACCTAGGCAACTTGTTTAACTCTCCTAAAAATTTTGCTATTTAGAACTCCATGGTTATACTAGCCACATAATGAATTGTCCCCCTTGATGTGATAAATTATGTATTAGAATAATGGACAGATCAATCAGTGGAGCTGTGTAAGTGAAACACACAGCTTTTGGCAAAGCAGGGTCTGCATGTTTACATTTATCACCCAAATGCCTTGACTTTGATGTAGACCTTTGGGAGGCATTTATTAATCATGATTTCATTAAAATTTTTGGCAAACTAATGACTTTCTATATGTCAAAATATTGCTGATGATATACTGCTTGTGTCCAAAAACACTAATCTTTCTTTTGCCACTTAACCTTCTGTGTGATTGTTAAAGAATAACTTGCATGAGACATCATACTTTAGGTTACCAGAAAGGTCTTGGTGTTGGAACTAATCAGATTGCCTATCTGCTGTAGGGAAGTGGTGTGTCTGTAAGGACACTCTGGTTTGAGTTCACTTATTATACTTCATCTTCTCAAGAATGAAGAGTTTTACTTGAAAGAGAAATGTATGCTTTTACTGGAAATAGGGCCTGAAATGATAAATGGTATAAATTATTAGTGTTTTAATATAGTCCATGATTATACAAATTTAGAGTTTGAGTGAACTACTTACTGCAAGTAACCAAGTGTATTTTCCTCCATGACCTACTTTCTTTCTATAAATATAAATATCTACTGTGATACTAATTCTAAGCAAGACAATCTGTGGGGAAAGTATTTTTTATTTATTTTCTTTTTCTTTTTAGTAGAGATGGGGTCTCACTCTTGCCCAGGCTGGTCTCGAACTCCTAAGCTCAAGCAATACTCACGCCTTGGCCTCCCAGAGTGCTAGGATCACAGGCATGAGCCATTGCACCTGGCCTATCGGGAAAATACGTTGAGCTTTTGAGGGTTCCATAACCCTAAGGAATTTATAATCAAATAGGCTAGACAAAAATTGTTCTTATGGAAAGTGAGAGACTGATAAAATGCACTATACATTACTGAAATACCTAAACATGATATAATAAAAAACAAGTTTGAAAATGAATAATAATAATATTGTCATCTTAAAAAAGGGAAGAAATTTGTTTGAGATTTTTTCTATAAATCATAGTAGATATTATTTATATTTAGGCTAATAATTTGAAGTTAAATGGGAGAATCTATTTCCTAGTGTATAAAAAATAATTACTGAAATGTTCTTGAATTGATTTCTGGGTTGAATATTAACTTTGTAAGTTTGTTTTTTTATTTCTATAAAAAGCTAAATTAATATATTTTATTTACTCAAAATTACTTAGGGAATGATTGAGTTAATTTTCCAGGCAAAATTAGGAGTTTTATGTGATTTTATTTGCTAATTAAAATCACCAACGTTAACCAAGGTTCTTGGGCTCCATTTTGCCAATATAAGGGTCTGAAGCCTGATATTAGTATTCATTTCTCTATGTATGACTAAATAGAAATGACCTTGACCCAGTTCCAAGATCATGGGTTTCACCAAAGAGTGTCAAGCCGAAATACCAGTGAAAAACCACAGTCCTCAGCGGAGAAAGAAGAGGAAAGCTTTTTAAGAGCCAAAATCTCTTACTGAATGTTATCTGTTTTTCTCTTTGATTGTCTTAGTTGATTTTCATAAAATGGAATATTTCCTTAACTCATTTTTTTGGATAACAGATCCATTTAAACTAAAAGAACCTGTTACGAAGTGATATGGGTTGCCTCAAAACAAATCTTTCCTTTTTTTATTAAAATCATTTTAATTCATTTTGATTTAGAAAGTAAATATATATATATAAAAGTTTTATATACATACATAACTTTGTTTTTTAAAAGTAGATATATCATGTTGACAACAGCCAAGAGAAGAGCAATCCAATCAGAGAGTAAAGCAAAACAAACAAAGAAACCAAAAAAAAAAATAAAATAAAACACCCAGCACAAACAGAAAAGCCCAGTTTAGTCTTGTGGGGAATAGGAGTGGGGAGGAAATTCCTAAGCATAATAGATGAGGAAGAGGAAAGTACTATTTAAAAAATGAGTAATTAAACAATAGGAAGCCTCAAGAAGACTCCTGGGAGGTGTGTTTCTCCTAAACTGTTTTCTGGAGATGGCTGATTTCTCCCACATTCGATTCACACCCAACATGTACCTTTCCCAGTTGATCCCAAAGACCATTAGGGAAGAAAGTATTGTACGTTTCATCTTTATTTAAGTAGTCCCTCTCCTAGCAAAGGATCTCAAGTGAGTCAATTCATAAAAAATATTATTTTACTTTATTTTTGTTAATTGGTGATCAAAAAGGACCTAAAACATGTAACTATAACCCATAATTTTATAATGCAAAGAAAACTAAGCAAGCAATAAGACAACTATCAATGCTGGGAAAATAACATATGTTTCTTGCCTCCTAATGCAGAGTTGCAACCTTACCTTACATTTTTAATGTAAGTAAGAGGAGATAAAGTCAAGGTATTTCTATAAAGCGTAATAAAATTTGGGAGGATTCAAGAAACTTTAAAGATTCCTCAAGACTCAAATTTAATATTAGATTAGTATTTATAAAACAGAATCAAAAATATTTTTAAAAATCAATTTGAAGATTATTAAATGAGAATCAGAGAAAGATGTGTTTTCCACTTGGATGAACTGTACATCATTTTGAACCATAATTCTAATTTTCCTAATTGAATATGATTTTTTTGGGGATGAGAGTATCGAGTAATCAAGAAATTAACTGAAGTAAGGGAAGCATCAGCAGAGAGATACTAAGGGCAAGGGTTGATTCATGGTAAGTGTTCATTTGATTTATCAAACTTTTAGAAATTGGCTTATTGTAATACATATAAAGAAAAAAACAAAAATATTAAGCATGATAAGCATTAAATTTCAAAGTGTGTGAACTATTTTACTTTTTCCATCAATCGGTATACAAATATCAGCCAAATGAAGAAAATCAATTTTAAAAATAACATTTGTAACATAACTTTCATGTTTGAAGCATGTATGATGCATTAATCATTTTAGCACAATATACATCTCATTAACTAAATATCAAGTTTAATTTGGTATAATAGTAAAATAAATGTAAAATTAAGTGTTTTAATCAGAATAGTTTATGTAAACTCTCTTCATGAAAAAAAATTAATATGGACCTAAACATGATTTCTGCATTATTTGGAAGAATGCGCTTCTTTTCCTAAGGCAAAAAATGCACTTTATTGTATCTTCAAGAAGCCTACATAATGTTTGTTTTTGGCTCATATCCCTAAAGTACCCTGTTTAGCTTATGTTCCATTTGCTTCGTTTGCCTAAGTTGAAAAAAGTTTCCCTTCTCAACACAAGTGCTATTTTAACCTCCCCCCTCTCTCCACCAGGATCTAGGGAGAGAGAAAATCATCAGTACAACTTCCTCTCCATAGTTTCTGTGGAAGAAAATGAGCCTGTTATAAAATCTTAAAATGATACACAACACATACATCTACAAAAAGGTATCAGTGCAAGAGCAGAAAGGCGATGTCCACAATGTTCATGGAAGGTGGCAGCTATGAATTAGACTAGAAGGTAGGAATCTTGGGAATGGGGCCAGAACTTAACTTCCTTAGTGATAAAGTTACCATAGAAATTGAAAATAGAAATTTTGTAAGGAAGGAGACTGATGCTCAGAGAAGGTATGTGTTTTATCCTAATAGATAGAGCGAGTTTGTGAAAAGGTAGTATAAAACTCTGACCTTACAGAAATCTGAGTTCATTGCTTTTTTATAGTATCCATACAACCATTTAAAATTTAAAAACCATTTATTTAGCTGGCATCCAATTTATGCCATTAATTTCCATGTTGGAAATATGAGAGTGAGCTACAAAATATTCCATCCTATTTTCATGGAATTTACATTATGTAAATAATACTGATAAATACTTGTATCACAGCTATTAAACAGTATTGTTAAAAACAGAATAGTTGTGTTTCACAGGTTTTAAAATACGATGGTTTTTTTTTTCATTCAGCCTGATAGTACATAAAATCACCAACAGTCAGAAACACATTTATCCATTTTCTTCTACCCTTAGGCTAGTTGAAAAAACAGACCTTGTAATAAAATTATGCTATTATATTATAAATTTTAAATTCTAAAATCTTCTGTTTCTTAAAGAAGTGCAGGGTTATTTTATACTCGATGCACTTTTAAAACCGATATTCTAACTGGGCTGTGGATAAAGGCTTTGACTTCGTGGAGTTTTGTCCCCTATTGAGCATTTGACTTTCCTACACAGAAAATAGAATGATAAGGAGTAAGGAATAACATCTCTGGAGAATGTTGCATTGCTCAACGGGAAAAAAAAAGAATGCAAATTAAAAGAATGTCTCAATTTTTTACATCACAAATTATGGTGGTGGACACAAATTCCTGGGCTTTAAACAAAGAAAATTTGGTTGCTGTGAATTAAATAAAGAATCAAAATATCCAAAGCTGAATTTTCAGTTAGGCAATTTTGTCTATAAATTGTTCAGACTATGTAGAAAGAATGACCTCACAGTTGAAAGCAATAATTTTGCCATTAATTACCTTAATATTTAACTTAATTTTCTGTTTTCTTTGTTCTCTAAAGATAATTACAATGAATTGGTCTTTTGCCTACTCCACTCTGTGCCTACCCCAAAATATGGAAACAAAGCAATGATTCACAACTTCAATAAATGGTTTATTTTTGGAGATGGAAGGAGCAAAAACCTGAATTAGCTTCCCACTTTCCATTGACATATTATTAGCCCAATGATAATGACCTCAGTTTCCATATTGTGTGTGGCTTTCTTTGTTCTGCTTTTGTGTATTTTCTTAGACCCAAAAACCAAAGTATTCCTTCAAAGGACAGAGAGTAAAGTACAACATGTAGCCTCAGTAATATATGAGTTGGTTGTTGAAACAATGTCAAAGAATTACGTTATTACTATAGAGAAAAACAGAGCTGCTTATTATCCAAACCAGTGATACTCCTGGAAAAGAAAGTGGAAGAAAGAATATAAAACGTGTTTGTGTCTAGAGTTGATTTCTTGTTGATGAGCATATTAATTGAAGACAAAATATTCATATTACCTATTGCTTAGGCATTAGTGGTGTTTCACTGAAGAAAGCAAAACAGAACAGGAAATTGAAAAATTTACTTCTAAGAAAATGATTTATTTTTTGTTATACTTAACTCTAAGGAGCACCCAATCAAGTTATCCCCCCCAATGTTTGCAATAATGATAACAGAAGGAAGTGTGGTAGTAATCACAAGCATGATTTTACACCAATGATTTATATTATTTCTCTTAATAATCTTTAAACTTCCTAGAGTGTAATGAGCGTAGGAAGAGTGACCAATAATCTTTCTTAAGCTAGACTATGCATAATGTTATGTTCAACTGATTTGCCCAATTTTGTAATGCTATCCCAAGTGAAAATGTCAGGTGTGGTCTATGAGATGCCTACCAATAATATTTGTAATGATGAGGCTAATGAAAATTTTAAAATAGATAATAATGGAAATTATATTATGAAATAAAATGTATAGAACTTTTCTATGAATTAAGACAAATTTAACCTAAGAATAGTGGTGAGAACAAGATAAATTTACTGTCAATAGATCAGTTGTATATGCATAAAAATCTAAATGTTAGACTATGGGTTTCAAATACTAATTTCTGATATCCTCCTTAAAATGACATTTTTTAAAACCCTACACTCTCTCCATTCTCTGTTTTGAATTTCGCTTCTCTGTTACTGATCATCCGTGTCTAATCCAGCCTAATCATTTTCAATCATCATGCTCTTGGCTGACCATACCCTTCAATTAGGACCCATATTACTATGTACAGAGAATTCTAAGTCTCTAATAATCAAAGTTTATAATAATTACATACTTTTTTTCCATCATACTTTTCAATAAGCGGTTATTTGTTTCTAAACACCATGTTTAAAATTTTGCCATCAATATTTTGTGTATGTTAATAGGAACAATTCAGCATAATTGTGCTAATAAAACCACCAAAAGTTCAGTGGCTTAATTCATTTCTTGATAACATCATAATTTAATGCAAGTCAGATGTCTCTTCTGAGCAGCTCCTCCATTCTGGTTACCAAATATTGTATTTCATCACTCTTCCTCCTATACAAAGAATGCCTTTACTCTTTCCCCAAGAGTGATAACATAAAATTCCATCAACCAGTCTCCACATAAATCATATCCAGAATCTCTACTTTAGCTACAGTTTTCTCCATCAGATCCAGATTGTTCTCTTTTAAAAAAAGAACCCATGAACAATTATAGACAAGTTATTGCACTCATGAACATGTGCACATGCATACACACTCACATACACACACACACACACACACCACACACACATATACATGTCCCAAATGTACAAGGATGAAATAGGGGGAAAAAAAAACTAAAATAAAATCTTCTTAGGAAGGGGGAAGAATAAAAGGCATGCAGAGTAACTGGTACAACTGATTCATGAAATCCACAAAATACAGTTCATGAAATAGG
This sequence comes from Avahi laniger, assembly GCA_963575035.1. Taxonomy (NCBI): domain Eukaryota; kingdom Metazoa; phylum Chordata; class Mammalia; order Primates; family Indriidae; genus Avahi; species Avahi laniger. The sequence continues at coordinate 28,699 of CAUYSK010022902.1, forward strand.
TATCAGGGTTTTTCCATTGTATGGCTTTGCTATATTACAATTCTTTGAATTTATCTATGAAGACTGAGGCCAGTATATTTTATAAGAAAATGTAGGACATTTCAAAGAACGGATTTAAAATTTCCTATTGCTTTGATCAAAACAAAGTCACAGATAGAAGCAAGAGTTACCTGACAAAATAGTCTTCTTTTATGTCTAGAGGAAAAGTGAATTGGTTTTAGGAAAATAGAATTGTATCTATTCAACTTCTTTTCCTAGGGCTCTGCAATTCTGCTATGGATTTCTTTCTGATCCGAACTCAACATATTGTTCAATCCATAGTTTGCCTTCTTCACTAAAATGAGAATGGTATCTTAATACATCTCTTTATTACTAGAGTAATAACTTCAGGATTGAATCTTAGCTGTAAATTAATCCTACCTTGGACAGTAACATGGAAACCATGATACATTTTGTGTAATATCTCCAGTTTTTTCTGTCTATAGTGACAAAGGGGATTTTAGAGTTTGACATTTACCTATCATTATCTAGAAAACAGACCTGGTTATACATAACTTTCTTACCTGAGACAATCAGCAAAAGTTCATATTATTTAAAATTATTTCTAAATATGAAGTTGTTTTGGTCTTTTTGGTCAGAAAAAGTATGTTCTTTCTACTCCATGTGTGTTTAATTTCCCCTAGCATTGTATGCACATGTTATAAAAAGCGAGAGCTAAAATCTGGTCTGAACCAATTCTTCCCTTATAACATTTACTTGTAAGGATCTAGGCACGATATTTATAAAAATGAGGTGAGCTTTTAATGTTATTATGCATGTACATTTTGATCATGTATGTATGTATAGTTCCTCAGACATTTAACTAATTATGATACCCTATACAACACATACCCTTCTGTGTTTAAGTCTAAAAATGAATAAGTGTAATCTAATTAACCAAAAATAATTTATCACTAATCTGCAGCCCAGTTATCATTATTTGATGCCATTCACTTACATGCATTTCTAGCACAGATCCTTTTGAACTAAGCACGTGTTACATATTTGGGGTAGGGAGTAGGAATCAGGATTATTAAGCACTTTAAAAAACAAAACAAAACAAAACGATACAAAAATAAATCATTTTGTACCTAATTTGAAGTTATAATCTTACAGAGTTGAAATTACATTTTGTTTTGATGTTCTGAGCAAAGACCCACAACAGGTCTTAATGCTATGGTAATATTCTCCATGGTGCACTGAATTGAAACACTTTTGTGCTTTCAAAAACACTGAACTAAAATTAAACTTATAAATAATATACTATTTAGATTGGTAAATGATATCAAAGATAGCATGCACATTAAACCTACTCCTCTAATCATATTCAATCTATCTGAGCATGGTTTAATATTCTGATCTAGTGTCCAACAGACAACCTCAACCAATTCTGAACAAATATAAACTCTGGTAAAGGCATGAGAAAAATTGATTGTCTTTGCCCACCATATTTGGATAGTATGGCCTTGAAATTGCCATACTTCAAAAATAGATTACCTAAATACTTATATACTTTCTATTCAGGTGTATTTATATTTTTATCTGAAAGAAATAAATTCAATAATCAGTCTTATCCATTCTCCCACATGTATAATCTATTTAGTTCTTAGAAATTTTGATATTATAAAGTTTGTTATTCAAAAACCTCATAAGTTTGAAGATACAGAATCATGTATTAGGCAAAGGAAGAAAGTCTATGAGGAAAATTAATAAGACGGGGGTCAAAAAAGGTGGCACACTTTATTACACATGCACACACACACACATACTTTCTTTCTCCTTCCTTCTCCTTCTCTCCTTCCCATAAGGGACCTTTTTCTACTTCACAGTACACATGGTATACAAAAGGCAACCCAAATATTGGCTAATACCTTAAGTTAAACTTATGCAATTCCAGCTAGCTAGAATAGCTAGTGAAGAGATTTAATAAGATGGAAGTTTTGAATAACATTTGTAGTAAAAAAAATAAAAATAAAGAAAATAAATCACTTTAGTTTTTCATAGATAGTTTGAAGCTCATTGTCAAAAGCATAGCTAATTTTAGTCCTTAATCCTCCTTCCTCATAATACAAATTTTAGTTAAAAAGACTGTACAGACTTATTTATAGCTGCATACATATGGAATCTTACATATAAACACATATACATGTCAACTTTACTAATCCTATTCAAGAAAGGCTTTCAAGGAATTTTCCTGGAGTGACAAATACATAGTTTAGTTGGAATTAAAAGTAAATAATAGAAATGGATTATATCTATTCTGGGAAATTTTTAGAAGGAGGTTATGTATTTTATTGAAATGTGTCACATCATAGCTCAACAGATTGTTTTGTGTTAATCTAGCATATTATTTCAACAAGGGTACCGGTTTCAAAAAAATACTGCTCCATTTAAATGTTAATGTGGATACTGCTATAGAGGTCTCTTAAAGATTATGAGTTCTGAATACTACAGTTATAGAACATTTGGTCTTTATAGATAAAGTTTCTTTACTTCAGTTAAAAAGCTGTATCTATAAAAGGAAAATGACTTTGTCACTCTGTTGGTTCCTAATATTATTAAATATTTATTAAGCTTCAACAGTACACTAAGCATTTATAGAGTAAGAGTAGAATAATGTTTACTTTAATTAAACTGATTTGTGAAGACTCTTACAGAGTGACATGTTTATGCCTATATATTGCTTTTCTGTGTATAGATAGGATTTAGACTCAAAATAACTCAAATCTGTTACCATTTGTTTATTTTTACATAATTAGATAAAATTACTCCAAATTTTTCTAAGCCCATTATGGTCAGATATGTCTTTGAAGACAGATATGTCTTTGACATTGTTTTTACTACTTGGTGTAGTTTTGCTTTTTTGACTTTTTATATTTATTCAACCAAATAATGTTCATATTCAAACTCATCAAAAAATATATATATTCATGGCTGATATTAGGATGTTATTATATATTAGAATGCTGTGTAATATATTGAATCACCAACTGTCAGAGTCATGTGAGACTCTGAGAGGCACTCATTCACTTTGCTAGTAAAGAGCTTCAGGTTGAGAGAAGTTAAGGAAATTTCTCAAGTGTACGGACCTAGCTAGGCCCTACGAATACAATTGAATCCCAGGTCTCCAGATTGACCATTTAATACTTTTATCAATCTGTCAATCATGGACACAGACAAACATTCAATGTGATTAATTTAGAAACCTGTACATCTAGCCAGAATAAATGACACAATGTGAACTTCAAATAAAATCCAATGTCTTTAGTAGCTGTACATAAATATGAACCCTGATTGTAGAGCTGGCTTTATGGTACTGCCATGTAAATGATTGTGTTCACCTTCCTCAAAGTATTTGATGGAAATGGTAGTTCTAAGTCATTTGCATGAGAGTGAGCATAAACCTTCCTCTCAGTGAAGTCTTTCTTGATAAGAAGAATCTATACAATTATAGAGAAAGCACGTTTATTTCTCCTCTTGGAGTGCAGGGCAGGGTGAAGAAAATTTTCTTTTTTTAAAAGGGGTCCTCTTCCTATTATTGAAATATTTCTTATACTGAAGTAGTAAATATGCTTTCCCTCTAAGTGAAATATTTCTCATTGAATTTTCACAGTTAAATGCTATTAATACTATGTTAATGTTAATAATACTCACATATGTACAGAATAAAGACTAAGCATACATTCGTATGCTTAATATTTTTAATCAGCTAATGGGGGAGTGGGAGCAGCCCTGGCTCTTCAATACTGCTATGCACCAAGAAATGACTCATACTCCCATAGCAGTCTTCTTTTGAATTACTGTGAATTCTTTATTGGTGCAATGGAGCATACATGATACCATTTGACCTCCACATGACATGAGCCCATTATTTGCTGTTAAATTTTCCTCTGTTCTTTATTTATTTTGCCTTTATTGGAGTCAGGGAGACAGGGACCAAACTGGAGTACAGTGGCGTCATCATAACTCTCTACAACCTCTTAGTCTTGGGCTCATGTGATCTTCCTGCCTCAGCCTCCCAACTAGCTGGGACTACAGGAATGTGCCACCACATGCAACTACCTCTGCTCCTTTCTAATCAGACGGGAATATATCCAATGGAACTATACAATGGTCAAAAGCAAATAAAGAAATGAGTACGACCCACACGATCTGGATGATGGGCACACACTTATAACATTGACTCAAACTGTACGAAAGCAATACATTTAACCAAAAGTCCCGTAATCTTCTGAAATTAAAAAAAGAAAAAAAGACAGAGACACACAGAGGGAAGACAGACACCTACAGCTGGAGGCAGAAATTGGAGCGATGCCATTACAAGCCAAACAAAGCCAAGGATCACCAGTCATCACTAGAAGCTGAATGAGAGGCTTCAGATTCTCTCTCAGAGCCCTCAGAAGAAATCAACACTGACACCTTGATTTCAGGCTTCTAGTCTCCACAACTGTGAGAGAATAAATTTCTGTTTTTTTAAGCTAAAAAAAAGACAAATTATATGTTGTACTTGATGATGATGATGATGGTGGTGGGAATTATGATCATTAGTAACATAACTATGGACATGTTCATGAAATCTAACATTGACCTGGGAATTCCTAAATACTGGGCATTGTTCTTACAACTTTATATGTATTACATAATTTATTTATCACAATAATTCTCAGAAGCAGCTAATATAATCATTCTTTTTTTAAACTAAAATCACGAATATAAAGTGAGCTGGAAGAACAGAGATTCAAATCCTGCATGTCAGACTGTAACATTCTGACTCAATCAATTTATAGAATGTATATCCACATTTATTGATATTCTCAATAACATATATGTGATATATAATAAATGATATAGGTAATACATATATGTATTTTACATATATATTCTTATTTATATTATATATAACATATGGCATGACATGTATTGATATATCATATATAATGTGCATTATATATTATGTATATCATATATATCATATATCACACATATATATTTGCAAGATTTCACAATTAAAGATGTTAAAAAAATAAGATCTTAAATTCCAGTTTCACATGTATCTCCATTTTTATATTATTAGTATAGAGTATCCATATCCATATAGATGGATATTCATATATCCATCTATATTCAGATATAGAGTATCTGTTTAATATAAAGTATATGACTGCCTTAATTATTGGTTCTTTATGCAAAGTAAGAAACAAAGACCATGCTGCAATTTCCAATAATTTACACTTTCAGTCATGTTTCCTTATCAGAATCCCATTCACTTTGCAAATTGTTTTGGCATAATTCAGTGACTCAAATATCACTTTCACAACGTTAGAAAAAAATTAGTGGCCCAAAGAAATATAAAAGTCTATATTCATATATGTTGACAGAAAGAGTCAGACCAGATTGAAATGAAAGTTATTTGGAAGTTTCCTAGTATTTGAATAGCTATAGTGAGTTGTACCTAATCTTAAATTTGACCTCAAATTAGAATGTTATACATGGGGAATATTATTTTCTTAGATCTGACTAGCTCTGCTCAATGTATCATTAATTCTTAGATATTTCAGGCTGTTCAAAAAAACAAGCTCAATAAGTTCAAGACAATCATCCTCTCTTCCCTTCTGCCCAACAGATGTATATGCTCCCTCTATATAATAATTATGTCATTCTTGTTATGGACTAAGTACTTGTTTTCCCTCAACATTAATATGTTGAAGCCATAACCCCCAGTGTTGCTATATTTGGAGACAGGGACTCTAGGGAAGTAATCAAGGTTAAATGAGGTCATAACTGTAAGGCCCTGATCTGATGGGATTGGTTTTCTTTTAAGAAGAGACATCACATACCTTTCTCCAAGTGCACAAGAGGAAGAGATCACATGGATATATAGCGAGATGGCAGCTGCCTACAAACCAGAAACAGAGGCCTCACCAGAAACCACTCGTGTTGGCACTATGCTCTCAGACTTTCAGCATCTGGTACTATGAGAAAAAAATTTCTGTTTATTAAACCACCTAGTCTGTGGCACTTTGTTATGACAGCCTGAGCGAAGACAGTTTCTAAATATGATTTTCTCCTATGTCTTTTCATAACACTATACAGTAAAGTATTTTTGTACTGAAGATTATTGGGGCAGTGTAGTACCTTGGATTATATTTCAGTGTTGTCTTTAGGCATTTCAGTTCTATTCCCAGAGTTATTACATTTGACTTCAGCATAGTATTTAGGGGATATTGACATTGACTCCATGCTAGGAGAGTTTATACCTAGAGACACATGTCTTTCCTTCTAGGTTCTTGATTTATTTTTTTAAATGGCTTGATAAAATCTTCTCTAAATCAAATGTGAGAAGTCAACTAATTAACACCCAATTTCCCCCCAAAGCCTTGTGATATTAATGAGAGACTTTTATTACAGGGTTCAGAATGGAGTTAGGCAGGCTCACAATTGTTTGTTAACCTTTTTCTTTTTAACAAATCACATCTGAAATGTCATCTCTTCTTCCAAAAAATAAATGAAAAACAAAAACAAAAAAACTGTCCTGGAACTAATTTAGATATTAAGTTACTCCTAATCTGTTTTATACATTCACCATTTCAGCTCCACTTCTACATTTATTATTGTATATAGTCAACAAAGGACTTAAAGCAGATCTAGTCTGCAAAGCTGATGTGAACCTTATTTATTTTTGATTTTGAAACTGAATGTTTAGAAATTTCAATTAGATGATAGTTTGATATTGTTGCATTTTGAAAAGATTCTAAAAATATTTTCTACTTCTAAAATATTCTCATTTAAATAAGAAGGGAGTAGATCATTGCTCTAACTAGGACACTGGCAAACATTAAGCAATCAATAATCTTGATAATCTATGTGAATAATTTTCTTTAGGAATACTTATTTAGAGATATTAAAATGTTACAAAGCTTTGAAAGAGTTCATTAACTTCTTAATCTTTTCTATACAGAAAGGTGAAATAATATTTCAATATATTGATTGGAAAATTCTAGGCCATAAATGTCAACATTAAAGTTGTGATATTATATGAGAGCTTACTATTTTTGTTCACTATGATACTATAATTACTATAGCTGTACCACTGAAAGATTAAGGGTTAATTACATAGGCTATAAGTATGCTTTGTAAATAAACAATCACTTATTTATGGGTGTAGTTAATGTGATATTGATTACCCAGCTCACTGTGGACCCAGTGTCAGATCCTGACATTAATCAGGTGAAGAAACTTTTCCTCAAGGATACCTCCTAAATTTAGTGAGTGGCTTTACATTTTTAAAAATTTTTATACAAACCTATTTTTACAAAGCATGAAGGATAATAATTTAGATTAAGCTATTTTAATGGATTCTGGAGGTGGAATTTTTTTTCACATAGAGTTGAGGTTCTCTTTGGAAGTATTTGCCTCTGGAGAAATTAGATTCCATTAACAGTCTGATGCTTTTAACTTGCAGTTCTCAGAAAGCAAACAATACTGTCCATCACCAGAGGCTTTAAATTTGAGAAAGAGACCACTCTGGTCTTATAAGCCTGCGGATTTTTTTTTTTTTTCTGTCTGCTCAGTGTGCTTAGGTAAACATTATCTAACTATTTACTCTGTTCCATAGACAGACTGTAAAAAGTGCTTCAGCTCTTTGGAACTCATTCAAACTAAAGAAGTTAAGAATCCAAAGAAGTATAAGCGACTCCATTCAGCACTTGTCTTCCATTACCTCTGTGTTTTCTAAACTGTCCTCCATTTTCTCTAAACCTTTCTTTCCTGAAATACCTATTCCTTTTAAGCATACCATTATTTAGTGGTCATTTGTTGTACCTGTCTACCAAAATCCACAGAAAGAGAGAATGTGCTATCATTATAACCTGCACAGGCAAGTTTTTAGATTTTGCAACTAAACTTTCAACTTACTCCTCCCTTCTCCCCCCATTTATTTCCATGAATAAAGCATGGGAATTGCATGCTTTTTTCAATCTTCAAAAACAATTTAACTTTGGGTGGAAAAAAGATAGATGCTGAATCAGTTTTAGCAATTTGAATGTGTACTTACTGCTTTTTTTGTGAAGTTCTTCTAAAAGTGTAGAAAATATAAAATATTCTCAGAATTATAAGTTCAGACACGTTGAAAAAATGTCCCATATCCTTCCCTTGGTACGTCCAGCTTTCTGCTCTAAGTTAAATGAAAATGTTAACAGCACAACACATTATTAAAAAACAAATACTTACATAAAATTAGTTAATGGAATTGATCTAAATAGACTTCTATGCTCATTTATGTTCAGTGAATCTTCACAAACTTATATTTTAAAATGCATTAAAAGTGTATAAATCCTGAAAATAACTGGCTTTTTCATTTGTAAAGTTTCTCTCACTCATCATCCCCACCACGCATAGACTAAGTAACGGTGGATAGTAAAGAGATACATCACACCAAAGGGGAAAAGTTTTTAAAGAAAAATACATTTTACCCACAATGTTTTCTTCATTTTATAATATTTCTAAGATCCTTTAAAATTAGTACAAAATATAAAGCTAAGAGAAAGCTAAAAAGTGAGAACTTCAAAGTCAAGATTATGATGCAAGAATCCCCAGGGTAGTTCACTATACAGAGATCTGTAATTATGAGGGTAAAAGAAAGTCAAGTGTGGAGTGAGAGGTTCTATACCATTCAGCGTTATAGACTAAATATTTGTGCTCCCTCAAAATTTATATGTTGAAATACTAACTCCTGATGTGCTAGTATTGGGATTGGGGCCTTTAGGAGGTAATTAGGTCATGAGGGTGGAACCCCCATGAATAGGATTAGCTCTTATAAGAAGAGACATGAGAGCTTGTTCTCTGTCTCTGTTCTATGCCATGTGAGGACACAGTGAGAATGTGGCCATCTGTGAACAGGAAAGGGGGTCTTCACCAGAACCCATCAATGCAGGGAAAGTCATCTTGGACTTCCCAGCCTGCAGAACTGTGAAAAATAAACGTTTATTGGTTAAGCCACCCAGTCTATGGTAATTTATTATAGCAGCCTGAGCTAAGACGTTATACAAGATATTGCCTTCCTTAGCATCTTTTTTTCATAAAAATTCTCAAGACCATGGAGAAGGGTTATTTCTCATATTAAAATCACCAGTAGGTATTATTGATCTTACTTGGTGGTTGATTGTGGGAATTCCAACAATTTACATAAGATGCTTTGTTGGAGAAATTTATCTCCTCTGACATGGTATTTTGACCGTGAAATAATGAGATAGAAAAGGATCTGTCTTCATATTCTGGGCAGTGAATTCTTCACAAACATATTCCTACTCTCTGGTAATGGGAAAACAAAAACAAATTAGATTTCAGGGATTGATTTTTCTCATGCTTTATTGATTACTGTTTTCGTGAACAGTGACCAAACCTTTAATATCTTTGGATTTCAGTTTTGTATTCTATAACTGGAAATTAAAATAACCTCTGTTATTCTATGTATTTCATGGTAATTTTATAAGTAATCAAATTTTTAAAGCAGGTATGTGCGTGCGAATTAAAACCTTTTGAAAAATGTAAACATCTAAAAGTTAGGTAAGAGCAAAAGATTAGCTCAAAAGGAATATTTGTTTACTTTTCCTTATATAAGAGGGCCATTTCAATTTTAACCCTAAATATTTATTAATATATTTCGTATACGATTGTACCTTCATTATTTAGACCCAAGTCAGTCAAATTGAAACTTGAAGTGTTTATAATAGATGAGGTACTGAACTAGCATGGCCCATTTTAAAATTTAGCTTCTGCACTTATGCTGAAGTTATGCTTGTAATTTTTGTGAAAATGAGATTCTGTTTCTGAAATCATGACAATGGTATTTTGATCACATCAAGCATCTTCCTTGTCCTCTATTACAGCAACATTTGTTTTACAAATGTGTTTATTCCTCACCTCCCACTGCTGTGTATTCCACCTGCTTTATCACCTTAGTATGTTACAATTTTGAATCCAGAGGGGCCCTTTATACAGTCATCCATGAGAGGTGTGTTTATTATTCTTTCCATTCCAAGTCAGAGAAATACATATTATACATCCTTTTGAATTTAGAAGCATGAAAGTATCCTCTTTCATTTCGCTCCCACAATCTCACTAGGTTTAGAAACCTGTAGAGTTTTCTGTAGTAGTGACATTTTGGAGGCCTACAAGGGGTGCCATTACTGTCCTTGTCCTTTCGATATTTTTCTTCTTGAAAAGACAGATAATTGGTATCAAAATTATAAGTAAGTTGCTTTTAAAATATTTTCAGTTATCATGGTCTAAATGGTAAGATTAATCGCCACTATATGGCTGTCCTCAAAGTGAAAAATTACCTATATCATCATTAAAGCTAAGAAAGTGGTAGAAGTAATTTTCGGTTTATATAAAATTTAAAAAGGTATGTAATTCTTGGTATGCTCTATATCCCCAAAAGATGGTGTTTTAACATGGTAATTCTGACATTTATTTAAAAACAATTTGTTCATAAAATATGCTAGGGAATTTAGTGAATGGTTACTATGTGTCCAATACTGTTTTACACATGGTATATCATATAATCTTAGGTGTTAATAAAAATAGGTGTTATTTTATATCACCTATTACATTCTTATTTTTAAATGAGAGAATTGTAGTTCTCTCAAGTGAGTGACTGGTTCAATGTTCCACAGCCAAAAAGTTGTAGACCCGGGATTCAAAGTGAACAAAAAAATTTGCTCTTACTCACTCATGTACAGCTTTCTCCATACCTACAGCCTATCCTATGTTCCTATTCCACTCCTGGTAGAGCAGTCTTATTATGACAAATGAACTAAATGAATTGACTTTCTTTTTGTATTTTATGTTCTTTCATTATATTTTTAGTATAACTAGATACGATGTGTATGGTAGTGATGCAAATGGAAAATTCAAGGTCTGTATCCTTACATTTGCGAATGGCTGTATGCAAGTGCTCAGTCTACTTCATTTTTCTCTCCCCCTAGAATTGGATTTGACGTGCTGGTTAGACATATTTCATTTTTCTGTCTGATTGTTATCTGTCAGCTTCTCTGTCTAGCAGTCTACTTTAGTATGCATATGATGTGTCTACAGGCATCACTATTCACCCCCAAAATGCCTGCTTTGTTCTATTCTATTTTTCGATTCCTTCCCCATCTAAAAGATTTAGCAATTTATGCAATAAAGGCAAGGGATGCAATTCATAATCTAACAAGCTTAATCTGACATAATTAAGGCTATAGTAATATATAGGTTTCCCTCTTTTATTCAATATCTAATTATGCTTGTAACATTATGAATGTAGACACAATACTGAAATAAGGAGTGACTGAATTAATTGTATACTTATCCTAAAATGTATATAATTATTGTAAACAAATATTTAAAATTTTATGGGTCTATTAACTTCAAACAATATATTATGTCACTAAGGTGCTATATCTAACTGGTCTTTCATATCTGGTGCTCTAGGATATGTTACAGAGTTTTAGAGGGCATAATTTTTTCACCGGTGCTTTACCATAAGATTCTAAGAAGCTTATATAAACACATTTAGTTGAATCAGGAGCATATTCTTTTAATGGATAGCTTGAGTGGTAGACTCAGCAGAGAGTGTAACTATGCTCCAACAACGACTTACCATATAAACTTGGACAAGGGATTTAACTTGTCTAAAACCTAGTACTCTCAAATAGAAAACGCAAAATTTTTCTCAAATTGCCACTATGTGATTTCTGCTTCTGGTCATGGTAAAGTAACTACAGCCAGATTATCAGACCAGATCCCCAGCAAATGAATTAGTGAATGAATAAAAAACTAAATAGTAGAATGTATATACCAAAGAACTACTTTCAGATATTGAACACAATCAACATTATTTGATTATCTCTGATAAAAATAAAGTCTCTAGGGTCATCCTTGCACTTTGTCTTGAGGTACTTTCCAGAATGCAGTTCAGGAAAGTGGTGCTGAGGTAGAGTACAACAGTACTGAAGATTTGTAAAAGTCGGGATTGGAATCTGACTGCCGAGATGGCTGGAATTTGTGTAACAGGATATTACAGAGGAAGGTGTCGAACAGAGCAGGAAGTTCAGCAATTTGCGTGAGAGTCTTCTTATGTTTTTGACCATATAATGTGTGGTGAATTTGCTGTGTGAATCTCCATATATTTGGCAGAGAAAAATAACCTTGGGGCACTGGAAAGTTTACCATACTGGAATAACTAGTAATTGCAATCACGCAGTCAAGAGACCTATTTGAACACTCTAGATATTCAGATGAGTCCCCGAAAGGCCATTTCATGTGTAAACATTAGAGTGGCTTTTATCAATGATCCTTTAGACCTATCTTAACTAAGCTAAAAACAAATATCCAAAAGATAATGCTAACCCATTATTAAATTAACTACTTGACACCTTCCCCAAAAGGTGTCATTAAATATCATTAAAGGAAGAGAATAAAATTCAGTCTCAACAAGTATAGCATTTACAATGTCTACCATACAATCAAAAAATCACTAGATATGTAAAGAAGCATAACAATGTGACCCATAACCAAGGAAAAGTAGTCAACAGAAACACAAAGCATGCAAAATTGTTAAACTCAGCACCAGGGGATTTAAAATTGCACATTCTCTCTCTCTCTCTCTCTCTCCCCCTCTCTCTCACTCTGTTTCTAAATATGTATATATATATATATAAAAGAAATTAAGAAAAACATGAATTTAAAAGAGAAAAGATAGAATTTTATTAGAGAAATTAAAAGTATGAAAATAAATGAAATAAAAAGTGTACAGCTGAAAAAGTCAACATCTGAAATGAAGAATTCACAAAGTAGGCTGAATAGTAGATTGGATACTGAAGATTAGTAAACTCGAAAACCTGTCAAGAGAAATTATTCAAATTAAAGAACACAAAAAGCTAAAATTGAAAAAAAAAAAACTTCGATGACATTTAACAATGTGGCATATAAGCATTTGGATTCACAAAGTTTGTGCATTAAGAGATAGAGGTCAGGGCGGAAAAAGTATTTGAAGGAATAATAGCTCACATTTCATAAAATAGCTCACTTTTCATAAAAATATCAACCCATGAATCCAAAAAGCTTAATGCTTAGTAGGATAAATTCAAAGTAATATATACCAAGGCACTGTCAAATTGTGAATACCACAAATTAAAAAAAAATAAACAACTTAAAAGCATCTAAAAGTACATATTAAAATTAAGAGTGGGTATGGGGGATAATAAGAACATCACTAATTTCTCTTCTGAAAGAAAGCATGATACAGAAAATGAAACGAAATATTGTACCAGAAGAAATTTTAAGAAATCAGCCAAGAATTCAAAATCCACTGAAAATATCCTTCAAAAATGAAAATTAAAAAAAAAATTGAGATAAACCAATGCTTAGGAAATGTATCAACTAGAAGATTTGTATGATAAGACATGCTTAAAAGAAAGTATAAAGGCTGAAGGAAATTTATAGCTAATTGAAACACCATTTCACATAAATTATCAGAGGTTAGAAATGGTGAATATAAGTAAATATAAAAGGATGTTTTTTTCTTATTAAATATTTATTGAAAAGAATGAATGCTTAGGGGGAAGTGGAGGGGCAAAACCCTACTTAATGGGTATAATGAACACTATTTTAGTGATGGGAACACCTATAGCCATGAATCAAGTATTGCATAAGTGATCCATGTAACCAGAAACATTTGTACCCCCTTAATATTTTAAAATGAAAAATGAATGTTTAAAGAAATATGATAATTTTAAGTTATTTTTTTCATTTATTCTTTTAATTTTTTTTATTTCAGCATATTATAGGGGTACAAATGTTTAGGTTATACATATTTCCTTTGCCCCACCTGAGTCAGGGTACAAATGTTTAGGTTACACATATTTCCATTGCCCCACCTGAGTCATTTTCCTTGCCCCACCTGAGTCAAAAGCATGCCCATCCCCCAGACTGTGTACACTGCACCCATTAGGTATATATACCCATGCCCTTCTCCCCCCTCCCATCTGCCCGACACACAATGAATGTTATTACTATATGTGCACTTAAGTGTTGATCAGTTAATACCGATTTGATGATGAGTACATGTGGTGCTTGTTTTTCCATTCTTCTGTTACTTCACTTAGTAGAATGGGCTCCAGATCTATCCAGGATAATGCAAGAGGTGCTGAATCACCCTTGATTTTTGTGGCTGAGTAGAACTCCATGGTATACATATACCACATTTTATTAATCCACTCACATATTGATGGGAGCTTGGGTTATTTCCACATTTTACAATTGTGAATTGTGCTGCTAGAAACAGCATAATTCTAGTGCAGATGTCTTTTTTATGGAATTTCTTTTGTTCCTTTGGGTATATGCCCAGTAATGGGATTGCTGGATCAATGGTAGTTCTACTTGTAGCTCTTTGAGGTATCTCCATATTACTTTCCACAGAGGTTGTACTAGTTAGCAGTCCCACCAGCAGTGTATGAGTGTTCCTACCTCTCTGCATCCATGCCAACGTTTAGTGTTTTGGGATCTTTTGATAAAGGCCATTCTCACTGGAGATAAATGATATCTCATTGTGGTTATGATATGCATTTCCCTGATGATTACAGATACTGAGCATTTTTTCATATGTTTCCTGGCCATTAGTCTATCTTCTTTGGAAAAGTTTCTGTTCATGTCCTTTGCCCACTTTTTGGTAGGGCTGTTTGATTTTTTCTTGCTGATTTTCTTGAGTTCTATATAGATTCTAGTTATCATCTCTTAATTGGATGTGTAACATGCGAATATTTTCTCCCATTCTGTAGGTTGTCTGTTTGGTCTCGTGAGAGCTTCCTCGGCTCTGCAGATGCTTTTTAATTTGATCAGGTCCCATTTATTTATTTTTGTTACTGTTATGTTTGCCTTTGGGGTTTTCTTCATAAACTGTTTGCCTAGGCCAATGTCTATAAGAGTTTTTCCAACATTCATTTTCTTGTAGAATTCTTATAGTTTCATGCCTTAGGTTTAAGTCTGTTGTCCACCATGAGTTAATTTTTGTGAGAGGCGAGAGGTGTAGATCCTGTTTCAGTCTTCTACATGTGGCTATCCAATTTTCCCAGCAACATTTATTGAATAAGGATTCTTTCTCCCAGTGTATGTTTATGTCTCCTTTGTCAAAGACAAGATGGCTATATGAGGATGGTTTTACTTCTGGGTTCTCAGTTCTGTTCCATTGGTCTATATCTCTATTCTTGTGCTAGTACCATGCTGTTTTAGTTACTATAGCCTTGTAGTATAGATTGAAGTCTGGTAAATTGATGCCTCCAAATTTGTTCTTTTTGCTTAACATTGCTTTTGCTATATGGGGTCTTGTCTGGTTCCATATAAAGCATAGAATTATTTTTTCTAGATCTGAAAAAAAATGATGTTGGTATTTTAATAGGATTGCATCGAATGTTTAGATCACTTTGGATAGTACAGATATTTTAGCAATGTTGATTCTGTTGCCTCATGAGCATAGTATGGTTTTCCATCTGTTTACGTCCTCCGCTATTTCCTCCCTCAGCATTTTCTAGTTCTCCCTGTAGGGGACTTTCACCTCCTTACTTAAATTAAGCTTCTGTACAGCCAAGGGGATGGATATATACATACCTAAAGAGTGCGGCGTGCACCATCTGCGGTATGGATATGCTTGAAGCTCTTACTCAGGTGGGGCAAAGGCAATATGTGTAACCTAAACATTTGTATCCCTGTAATATGCTGAAATTAAAAAAATTAAAAAAGGGCACCTGATTAATCACATAATGTAAGCTGCACCTGATAGTGTGGTATATCTGATAAACATGCACATACAAATTAATAGATCAGAACAGAAATGAAAAAATAGTTGATTCTGCCACAGTTGCATTTAATTAATTTCTGAAAAATTTATCCAAATAATACAATGGGAAAAAAATATTTTTCCATATTAAAAAATAAAAATAAAAAACTGGCACCATACAAAAAAATGGCTGAATCCTACATGAGAAGATAGGTCAGCAACCATAATCTGGTTGAAAGACATGACCAGATTCCTGTGTGTGTCAAGCAAATGATGCACAAAATAAAAGAAATATATCTTGAAAAAATTTGAAATCTGTGTTTCTTGGGACTACAATGTCTAAATTTCCATTACCATTTGACCACAATCACATGACATTAGTGACACAAAGCATGGCAAGAACCATGCGTTGAACACTGTCAACCTAAAAGATCATGGGAAGAAATAATTTGTTTTTCAACTACTACTAACATAACTTGTTATTCAATCATGTGCACAAGAAACAGAAGAATCCCACTAGAAGGAGAAAACAAAAAAAAAATAGCAGCAACTACATAAGTTACTGAAAAGAGCACCCACACAAAAAATTAAACATGGCAGGAAATAATCCAAAATAAGGGAAATTCAGATGGCACAGAGAATTAACAACCTCAAGAGCCTATGACAGTAAATAATTCAAAAGAATAAATATATGACAGGCTTGTGCTAGATGCAATAAAATCAGAACTTCTCTGTTTCTATCTGGGAGATAGCACTGTACCCTAATCAGAGTTGATACTTATGCAAATTACAAATAGTGCTGGATATACCTTATAAAAATGCAAAGTAAATGACTTAGAGTGAAATTATATTTAATGAAACTTACTATCATTTTTATTTAAAAGCCAAGTGAGTAACCAAAAGTTCTATTCACAATAATCTGATTAACCTGTCTTCTTTAATTACTCATATTTGACTATATTAAATACTTTTACTAGAAGTTTTTTTTATTTTCTACTAATTAACTCTGCTATGATAACAGCTATTATATATTTAAATATATTGTTATTAACTTGCATTGTGTTGGATACATTATAAGTTGAATGAAGAAAATAGAGTAGCTTGAGAACATAAGCACTATTTATTACATTATTTCTTGAGAAATTACATTCTGAGTAATAAATACTTAGGTTATAAACAGATAATTAAATGTGAGAATTATTTATGTCTCGTAGAGATTAATTACCTTATGTCAACTACATAAATCATTCAAGCTTTGTTGTTAAAAACAACATGTGTATTCAAAAAGTCCATCATTATCCTCTATGAATAATAAGTAGATACATTTTTAGTCAAATTACCTACCATCTAGAGGAGTGCTAATGTTACTCATCTTCACAATGGACTTTCAGTTCCAGGTCATGTTGTAGCCAAGCATCTGCTGTGGCCATATGTCATCACAGCAGAATGCCATCAGGTGAAATTTGTAATGTAACACACTTAAATTTTTAAAACTATGACAGGAAGTGTCATAATACATAAGGCTTTCCCCTGATTAGCCTCTCAGTTCTAATGGGGGACATAATTCCACATTTCAGCTAATTTTATTTTCATTCCTGCCATAAAGCTGGACAATTTTTCTTGCTGTGTAGAATCTTTCATTGGCATCTAGAAAGTAAACCCAAGATTAAAAGCCAGCCAGGTACAGTGGCACACACCTATAGTCCCAGCCACTTGAGAGGCTGAGGAGAGAAGTTCGCTTCAGCCCAGGATTTTGAGGCTACAGTGAGCTATTATCGGCCACTGCACTCCAGCCTGGGCAAGACACCCATTTCTTTGAATGAATGAATAAATAAATAAATAAATGTTAATTTACTTATTCTGGTCATGAGAAGATATTTTTGAGGACTAGAAAACAAAAGTCTAAAAGGTGATTGTGTATTTTCCTATCATGAATTCTCATGTTAGTCTGACTCTAAGTATATCACTCTCAGAGATGCCCACAGTGACTAGATAATCTGCTAGTGAGGCATCCACAGTAGATCTGGTTACCTTCTGTAAAGCGTGAACAGCTTTAATTCAGTAAGATACTTCCTTAAATTCTTAGAAGTTTTATATTGTACTTAAGCTGTTGTATCAATCATTTATTAATATAGATCAATTTATTTGCTTTTTAAACCGAATGAAGTTTTACTAACATTCAATAAATTAAATGAATTATATCAGTTTAGTGTATAAAAAGCTCAGTGTTAAAACACTTACTACAGATAAATTTAAAATTAAACACAAGTATTTATTTTGCATACTCAAGCTCTCAAATGACACAGAAAAGGAATGCTGAAACTCAGCTGTGGAAAAATCAGCACCACTAAGAGACAATATGTTCCAAATAGACAAAATAGTCTCTGATGTTTTATATTTGAACATGTGCATAAAAATCATGTATATATATATATATTAAAATTACATATATAATATTGCTAAATTTTAAGAGAAAAATCTTTCCTAGTCTGGATACCTAAAAGAAGAGCAGTTTATAATGTTGGTATCAAATTTGGGAAAATGATCTGTGGTGGTAGATAGAATTGCAAGATGCCCCCAGTTTCCTGCCCCTTAGTATATTACCCTGTACAGTCCCTTACTCTTATGTGTAGGCGAACCTGTGAATATAATGGAATATCATCCCTGTGATTAAATTACTCTCAGTTACTTTTGGTTAATCAAAAGTATCTACCTGGCCAGGTAAGAGAAGCCATGTAGAAGAAAGTGAAGCATCGGAAAGACACTCATCTGTTGGCCTCGAGGAAGTAGAAAAGGCCACAGGACCGAAAACAATCGGTGGCCTCTTGAAGCTGAAGACTTCAGTACTATAACTACTCCAAAATTAAGGAAATATATTCTTCTAGTGAACAGTGCCCTTAGAAAAAAGAATCTAAGCCTAAAATGGGATTGCAGTCCCTTGATTTCAGCCTGGGAAGAGCCTGAGCAAATGGCATACATATCCAGATTCCTGAACCATAGAAATTGTGAAATTATAAATGGTGTTTTACACTGCTGTTTGTGGCAATTTGTTATACAACAATAGAAAACTAATATATGGTCATATTGAGCTTTTACTCTCACTATACTACTAAACTAAAAATGACAAAAGGCCAGATGTGTTGGTTCACACTTGTAATCCCAGCACTTTGGGAGGCCAAGGCAGGAGGATCACCTGAGACAAGAGTTCGAGACCAGCCTGAGAAAGAGCCAGATCATGTCTCTTCAAAAAATAGAAAAATTAGTCAGGTGTGGGCCCACCTGTCCTACTCCCAGCTACTCAGGAGGCTAAGGCAGGAGGATCACTTCAGTCCAGGAGATTGAGGTTGCAGTGAGTTATGATACCGCCAGGGCTCTCTAGCCTGGGTAACAGAGTGAGATGTTGTCACACACATACACACACACACACACACACACACACACACACACACACGATATAGGAAGAACAGAGAAGAAAATAAGAACAAAAACAAGCATGCACATCCAAGTCCAATCAAATGCCAAAGGAACTTCAACAGACTTTCAATATTTTTCAGCTGTGAAAAGCTTACATGCTTTTACATTTAGCTGGCATGAGTTCTGTAACTTTGAGTTTGAAATGTAATAATTGAACGAATAATGCAATATAGCATAGCTCTCCCTGGGACGATCAGGGTAATGGCAATCTAAAATATATAGGGTTTGATAATCGTCTAATGGCATGGGAAATAAATTATAAGTTTTTTTTATCTTAAGGATATCTGATCAAAATTTAACATTGCAACTGTTATGCATCTTAAATTTAAAAGGAAAAAGATCTGCATGTGGCCCAGGTTAGAAGACAGTAAAGAACCACTTAATAGCAAAGGTTGTGGAGCCAGGATGCATAGCTTAGAAATGCCAGCTCTATCTCTTACTCTGTAGATATTCCTAAGTAAATTATTTAACCTCTCAGAGCTTCAGTTTCTACATCTACAAAATGGATATGACAGTATTAACCATCTGTATTAATTATTTGAAGGCTACATGAAATAAAGTACATAAAATCTTAGTTTCTCATGCATATTGAATGCTTACAATTAGCTTTATTTTATGTCAGGAATGCAGAAGGCCTAAAGTCCTGGTGATATTAGGTTACGATAAGTGTTTATTATTTTTGTTATTTCTGGCAAAATAATATTTAAATTAAAATATTTTTTTCTCAGAAATGGAAACTCAGAAAATGAAGTGTTCTATTTCATGCAAGCTGGGCTTGATTCAGATATTGTTCAATCAGAGACATGATTTGTCAAGGCTTTAAAAGAGATAATTTTTTTAAATCTAAGATTAGCAACCGATTTGTTGTGTTTGCCCTATTCAACAATGTATTTAGTCTTCTTTTCCCTTTACGTTACCATAACTGTCCATCTTTAAACCACCCTGTTTAGTTTTATCATGTGGCCATATTCACAATTTGCTTGGCTGTTTCTAAAATTACAAACCTGAGTTCATCACAGAAATAATGAATATTACATAGGACATTCATTATTTTGGTTTTCAATAAATGGAGTAAATTGCATCCACATTTTGTTACTCATTGCACTTTGAAATAAAACAGTTTTTTCAATAATTATTCTATCCTTATATTGACAATAACCAGTCTCTTACATGAATATCAAGTAATGTTTCTATTATATATCCGTAAGTGGAGACATTTAGTTATTTTACCTCAAGCTGACACATTTAGTTATTAAATTTATGATCTTTTTAAATGAAAATTAGCATTGAACAATACAAGTTCAACAACACAGAAAGCAAATATAGTCCCTGTAGTAAACAGAATAATGCACCCACTGGCCACAACGATATCCACAGCCTAATCCCGGGAACCTGTGAATGTGTTATGTTCTGCGGCAAAAGGGAATCAAGGTTGCAGGTGGGATTAAGTTTGCTAAACAGCTGACTTTAACATAAGGAGATTATCCAAGATTATCCTGGCTGGGGGGGATGTTACCACTTAAAATTGGAAGAGAAATGCAGAAAAGGAGGTCAGAATGGTACACTGTGAGAAGGATTCAAACTGCCCTTTTCCAGGTGGAGGAAGGGGGCCATGAGCAAAGGCTTGAGGGCAGCCTCTAGAGGCTGGAAAAGACAAGGACACAGATTTTCTCCTAGAGCTTCCAGCAATGAACACAGTCCTACCTCTCCCTGATTTTAGCCCAGCAAGATCTGTGTCAGAACTACAGCACTATAAGATACTGAATTTGTTTTGTTTTCAGACACTAGGTTTGTGACGTTTTGTTAAAACAGCAATAGAAAACCAAGATAGTTCCCAACTTCTAGGGATACTCTAATTGCTGATTCATAGTCCAAGCAGACCAGGTGCAAACGGAACAACCAGGACAACCATGGACGTGCTCAATTTTCAGACAGCGTATTCTGCAGAAGAGGAGTAATTCATGCATCCCCACTAGACAAATGTTAGAAGTGAGACAACAAGTCGACCAATAAGACTGCAAATAGCAACTACGGCTAAATTCACAAAATCCCAAGCAACTTCCTTTGGAGAAAAATAATGTTAACTTAATACATCACATAAATCTATTTTATATACTTTAATTTTTCCCCAGTAATTTTAAATTTTACTCCAATGGTGACAACCATCATCCCATTTTCCATTTTTCTCTTAACAGTTTAGAGATAGAACCGCTGGTTCCATTGTTCACCTTGCTTATTCAGGGGAAGTGTGCATATGTACATACATATATATATATATATATATATATTCTTGAGCTTTTTCATAAAAAAAACTAAAGAGATGAACCTTGGTTTGATTTTGGAAATATATGGCTATTTTCACTTATAAATTTGTCATAATGAATTGAAATCTGGTTTTTTCCTCCCATCCTTTTATAAGAACCTTCTTCCTTTGCTTGCCAGCGTTTGAAAAGAAATGAAAGAATTAGTTCATAAGGTATGAAGGGGTAGGACAGTCCTTCCTAAAGTTGTCATGTTATCTGTCTGGCCACCTGGCCTGCATTCTGGCAAAAGAGAGAACGGTTTAGTTTATTATTTGAAGCTAAACACATCAGTTCTTCAAGAGAAGGCTAAGAATCTAAAGGAAGTACTTCACTGTAGACAAGAAATTACTGTGACCCTGACTACACGTTTCATTAATAGTAAGCTATGTTCTTTTCAAATGGCTTTTTATATTAAAGCAGTAGGTCGTGTTGACAGTAAAACCACAGAGAGAAATTGTGCCAATATAAAGATTGATACTTCTCAAGAATATGACTATTGAGAGTTATTTGGTTTATTTACAAAATGATAATGTGGTACATGTTAGAAACAGCAACCTGAAATGTGACAAAAAAAATTTAAAAATATTTACTTGAAACGTTCTTTTTAAAAAATAGGTTATTCATCTGTACGATAAACACTGATTTATAGGTAATTATTTAAATTTTTCTACTTCCCTCTCTTTCTTAAAAAAAAAATACTGTTAAGCAATTCTATTAAAAAAGAAGCCAGTCACATCAAATGGACTGTATGCTCCCAGTTTCATATGATATGTAATTGACAAATCTAAAATTCTGAAAAATTGGACAGGATACAAACAAGAATCAACAATTACATAGTGCTTAGTGTGTTCAAGGCACTGTAATAAGCATCTGATAAGTATTAATTGCCCAAAAGGTAGAAATATTATAACTTGCATTTTACACAAACCAGATTAAGTAACAGAGTCACACAATGGATCTAATAGGAATAATAATTGTGCTAGTAGTGAAATTTCTTTCCTATGCATTTATCCAAAGCTTAGATTAAAATTAGTTGAGCTCTCTGGTTGCAAATAATAGAATAAATTCAAGAAATAAAAGGCTAAAGAGTAAATACATATATATATATTTTAATGACATAGTAGCATCTCATGGAACACAAGGACAGGAGATACTAAGAAAGGGATTGGGACCACGGTATAAAAAGTACTTAGGATCACACTTCTGTTTTTCACTTTTCTTTTTCTTTTGCTGCTTTAATCTTTCTCCTCTCTAAACTAGTGTTCTCTGTTCCTCTATTTTCATAGTTAATAGAAGTTGGCTACCACAGAGCTCCGCTGGACCAATGTCTTTCATTCCATGACAATTTACATGAACTTCATCCTAATTATATATTCTTATTCTGGAGATTTAGATTGGTTAAATTTAGGTTAGGTATCCACCCCTGTCAAAATAGTTCACTGTTAGTAGTTACCCTGAGAAATTTTTAAATACATGCAATTACTTCAATTACAAGGTTAAAAAACCCATAGTAGTATGTACGACATCATTTCAATGACTACCTTAGAACTACATAGTTAATTATAGCTATAATGGTTACATTACAGTATGAGTTCAGTAAGTGGATTTACTTCTATGTTTACGATTTGTTGAGTCAACAAATCATCTTACTTTTTAATGGTTTCAGGTTAATGAGAAAAGAACAGAGGTCAACAAATAAGTAAACGATGTTTTCTTGCTAAACCAAGAAAGACCATGGGACCTCATGGCACGATGTATGAACTCAACTTTTAGAGTAGTTTGAATAATAAAATTAAAACTAATTCAAGAATGGAATTATCACATAACAGACACTTGAGTAAGTATACTGAACTCAAAAACTGAACTAAAATACAATGTTTTTGTATTTTAAGTGATATTTTGTATTTTAGCAAACCGTCAAAACTTCATATGATATTATGTTAATTTATCATCTAAATTCATCAATATTTTAATGTTTATATTTAATTTATAAATTTCTGGTTTTGTAGTTGTATAAATGATATAATAGGGAGTTTATTACCAATTTCATATTTGTGTACATTTAATTAACTTTATGATTAAATAATTTGTCATCATTAAAAGACAGCTAAATATATTTTTTTCTTAAAGACTATGACTGTTGAACTATTTGCGACCAACTGATTGTATCTTAAAAAGATTAGGTAATTTTCAAAATGTTCTGTTTCTGTTGATTTGAATTCTTATTTGAAAATCTGAGGAAATAATAATTAACAGAATAAAAAATTCACATTAAGTCTCAGCTGTGACTTACTGAAAGGAAAGGAAAACAATAATATTAGGTAGCATACCAAAAGGAAAACCATGCTTATGCTCCCATATTGAACATTTTACAATGCACTTTTACATTTTTCTAAGAAGACTTAGAGGATACTATGTGACCTTTTCATTAGACAGGTATGGTAATTATTAATAATTTTGTGAAATCTGACTAATGTTTGGTATTCTTGTATAGGATTCCAGCTCACTACACATAGGTTGGTACATATAAGATATTCATCTTTATTTTATGATTGAATGAATAAATAAATCTTACAGGAATCTATTTTATATCTTCAGAATTGCTCTCTTTCAGAAGACAACTTATTCCAGTATGCTAAATGTCAGAAGCAGATTGTCTCTTCTTTTCTGTGCCTGATTCTTTCATGCTTCCTTTAATCTCCTGGCATTTTCTCGCTGAAATGCTTAGTATAAGTGCATCTGAATGTATTTAAGTATACAAGATGTCTTATGAAGCCAATTTCATTTCACTATTACTAATTAAGGTTTTGGAAGTATAACAACTTGTTAATTTTGAGATTTCATATATGACCACAACATACAGTAGATATGAAATTCTGGGGGTAAATCACCATGTTCAGAATCTACAAAGGAAATATAAAATAATAACAACAAATTGGTCTCAGGTTTTGGAATCCTCTCACCTCAAGTGTGTAAGGGATGAGAGAAAGGAGAGAGGGTTTGTTGGGGGGGGGGAGAAGATATTATGAGGAAGATATTTGTGAATAAAAATATAATGTGATATTCATTCTCTCTCCTTGTTCAGAGAGGAGGATCTGATCTCTGGGCTCAAACATTCTTGTGGAGTGTGGACTCTCACAGGGATCTCTGCGGAGCTTAACATGTGATTTCTTCATCAGGAGGGCAGAACGGACTAGGGTCTGACTCCCACCTTGAAACTCTTGCACAAGAATAAAAGACTTAATATAACTCTTTGGAGAATTGTACAGCTTTGGGATAGACCTACACTCTCTGGATATGCCATAACAATGGATGCCTGGTATGGTTCTCTCTTAGTGGATTTGAACTGTGCAAATGGCGGTCCATCCTGACTTCTGTCCAATAGCGCCACCTGTAGTCATGGGGGAAATCAGCAGTAAAAAGCTGAAGGTGCATACCCAGAGTTCCGGAAACAGTGCCCAAAGATCACTTAAAATACTGGTTAGTTTAGGCCACTACATGCCAGTCTGGATGACAAAGCGAGACCCTGTTTCTAAAATTAAAAAAAAGAGAGAGATTGATTTGCCATGGTCAAGAGAATCACAGAAAAGAAACAGCTAGCTTCAGAGGAACTCAGGAAAGAAACTCTCCCAAAATATATGTCAGGTCCCTAGAGCTGAATGATGGCTAAAATAAGAACTGTCATTAATGTGAAAACAGCATATAAAAAAAGGCAGGGAAGGGAATTTTTTCATGAGAAAACTTACATGAATAAATAGAAAAGCCAACCATAACCATTTTTAATTCTGAAGGTTTCCAGCCTGAAACAAGCTGGCATTAATGGGTTAAAATATGCTATTAAATCCAAATTTATAGTTGTAATGAATGTCTTGGATTGAAAATTCTAATTAGCGAATTGTGTCTATGATTACAATTTAAAGTATCTCTAGAACAAGTTTTATTTGTGAGTAGAAAATTGCTTAAGTATATTTTAAAGAGTCAGTGAGTGATAAAAATAAATTTGGATACATCAAAGGGGATTTTTCAACACACAGATTATGTAAGGAAATATAAAACCTTTCTTAAATATGCTAATGCATTTTTCTACTCCATGCTGTCAAAATAAGAGCCTATGTTCTGTGACATTGTTAAGTATGGTTGTGTTTCTATTTTCTATTTCTGAATTTGTTGCCCAAATCCTGTTTCCTGACCTAAGCTGAGAGTAAAGGCAAATATCACTATCATGAATATTCTGTTAAGAAGAATAAACTTAAAATTTTAATAAATTTTAATTATTATTACAAAATAACTTTAAAACATTTTAATAGTAAGATGTTAAAAGCTTAATGTTATAGTACAAGAACAGCACATTTTTAGCACTATTATTTGCTAGAAGCCTGTTGTGGACACTTTATTATACATTTGAAATATTATATAGATGCTCATTTTCAGTTGAGGTCAGTGAAGAAACAAAATCTAGTTTTTTTTCTTTCTCTTTAATAATAAATGTTGTCCTTCTTTCTTCTTTCTTTCTTCCCTTTGTCCTTTCCTTCCTTTTTTCAAATAAACTGCACTATCTATCTGTTTATTTCTTTGTTTTCCAAAGTCTTCCAGATAACCAGATTATTCCTTCATGATATGGACACGTAGATAATCTAGATATTAGTAAGTACTGAAATGTTCAGAGCAATTCTTTGTGGTGTGATATTTTCCCATGCATTCCAAAATGTATTATTTTCTTATTTTTCTCAGTGAAGTTGTGGCCCAGTGCATGGGACAACCAAAACACTTTGAAAAATTTCCAACATTCTTTCTTGGACTGTTGATAGAGATCTTAGTTTTATTTTAAGTATAATGGGAAACCATTGTAGCCTTTAAAGAAAAATGCCAGGATCGAATTTATATTTTAAAAAGATCATGCTGTTAAAGAAATGCCTAAATAAACTATAGAGCATGAAAACTAAATATCACAATCAAGCAGAAAAACTTTTTATATACTTTTGTTACTTCTTTTTATTTTTCCCTGAATGTTTCAGAATAAGTTATTAATTTTGGACAAATATTTAAATTTATTTTAAAAAAATCAAGCTTAAACATTACAGTAGGAAACTTCTAGTTTGAAGAAGCTGAAGAATGTGGACAATTGGGAAAATAGTCCCAAGCTACAGATTTGGTGTTCATATTCCTGATTTCTCATAATGTCTGTATTTTTAATTGCCATGTGAAATGGGTGGCTATTTTTTCACCCTCCTAAGTGTAAATTTGAAATTATATTCTGCTTCTGAATGACCCCACATTACAATCAACACTATATTTTTGAAATAAGAGTTTCCTCTCTCATTTCAAATAAATTTGTAATCTAGAATTGAATGAAAAGAATGGGAATGGGCTTAAAAATAAATTTCTGTTTATTCTGTCCTCCCTGTATGCTTGCATATCCTGATGTGAGCCCTGTCACTCTACAAGTCATCCTGAGAGTATACTGACCAGGATAGCTAAGAAGGCTACTCAAATCAAAGAGACATGTGGTCCCAATGGAGACAATACTTCTCTCCAAATCTTGTATCATACTCAGTTGATCAAAAAAAGAGGTAGTTTAAAGGAGACATTTTTTCCTATGTCCCATTCATCAAATATATTGGAACAATTTCGCACTAAAAAACTGTGTGTAGCAATAAATCACTCAATAGTATCTGTAAGAAGGGAAAAGGAAAGTTGCTTTAATTGTTTTAGCAGTTAAATCAGTCAAGAAGGAAATACCAATTAAGGAATTTTGACAGTCAAATCTCATTTATGAACCATCTGCTAAGTTCCTCATCAAGATCATCAAGTTTATCATTAATGCTGTAGATGAAAGCATTTTATTTGAAGTTATTAATGTAAAAATATTAACATATACTAATATTGGTAAAAATGTGGGTCCAGAATCAAATAGCAATTGCATGTACAGTGTTGGAGGAAGTATGATATTTCATTTAATAAGCAACAACTCTAGATTTGACTTTCTGGGCTTAAATATTAGCTCTGCTACTAACCAGATGTAGTACCTCAAGGAAGGTACTTTTCTATATCACAATTTCACCAACTGTAAAGGAATGTCTACCTATGGGTTTGTTGTGATAAGTAAGTAAGGTAATCCATGCACTTAAATTACTTAAAATATATCTAATACACGGGAAACCATAGATAAATATTTGGCATCATTGCTATATTTTAGAGAATGGGAAGAACTAGGTTGTTATGTTTTGTTTTAAGAAAAAGGAACAAAGATATTGACAGAATAAGTGAGGAAATATAATTATGTACTACATTATGCTTGAGAGATATAGTTTCCTATTTTCTGTATAATAAACTATGGTACTTAAATAAGTTTCTCTGTCTTTCTCTTTTAAAATAGGAAAGTTCACGTCTGAACTTTAATCTCTTCTTTCTGCAGAATAGGCAGCTTCTTCTTTCACCACAGAGATTAAGGGGCAGATGCCGGTGTTGACAGCACACAGATTCTTAAATAAACTTGCATACATGGCTTGAGTTCATGGCGTTTTTGAATCTCCTAACATTCAAAAACAAAAATAAATGACTATTTTTAACTTCGTAGTAACAGTTAATTCTACAAAGTCCCAGAGTCAAACTCAGGAGGTAAGAAAAAACATAGTTGAGCAGTAAGTCAAATTAAAGAAATTATGGAGATTATTTAGAAAACAGAACATTCTGCTTTCACTCAAATCATTCAAACAAATTCTTCCAAATTGGGATATTTGATTGAATTATCCAAATAATTGCTTCCATTTTTGGCTTCAATTTTAATAGAGACATCTTTGATAGAACACAATTAAATTGTCAGAGAAGGTAGAATAACGGTAGACATTATAGACATTTCGAAGTTGGTAATACAACTATCATTCTAAATTTAGAGATTAATAAATATGCATTAAAGATTTTCTTTAAAAAAGAGAGGGAGAAAAATAAAATAATTCAAGATACTTTATAGAAATTGATAAGCTATGAAGAAGCTCCCCCTGAAGACAAAATCATTGCAAAATATTTACTCTATCTTTACAATTTTTAGTAATACTAATTTCTTGGTCCTTGAGAAACAAAAGGCACAGAAGACATGGCTTTTTGTCTCAAGTTGATTCCAATGCATTGGGAAGCAGATGAGACAAGCAATTGAAGAATTACAATAACATCGATAAGTACTAAAGATATACAGGACCAAAGTAACATTGATAGGTGAGAGTTTCATGAAGAACAGAAGTTAATGGAGACTATGAAGTGAGGGAAAGAAAAAAAGGTTTTTTTTTGTTTTTATTTCAGGGTATTATGAGGGTACAAACATTAAAGTTACACTTTATGTCTTTGCCTCACCCAAGCAAGGATTAGAGGCATGCCCTTTCCCCCTGCAATGCTTCCCGTGTCCTTTAGTTGCCCATTTACCCTCCCCATCCCCCTAATCCCTGGAGAATATTTCTGCCATGTGAGCCCTCTAGTGTTCATCAGTTAGCACCATTTGATGGCGGGTACAAGTGGAGCCCATTCTTCCGATCTTGTGGTGCCTCACTTTGGATAATGGACTTAAGTTTAGTCCAAGAAAGTAAAAGAGGTTCTAGATCACTGTTGTTTCTTACGACTGAGTAATATTCCATTGTATACATATACCAAATTTTAATAATCCACTCATGGATTGATGGGCACTTGGGTTGTTTCCACATCCTTGCAATAGTGAATTGTGCTCCTATAAACATTTGGGTGCAGATGTCTTTATCGTAGAATGCTTTTTGCTCTTTCGGGTAGATGCCTAATAGTGCTATTGCTGGATCGAATGGTATTTCTATTTTTAGCTCTTTGAGGTATCTCCAAATTCTTTTCCACAGAGGTTGCACTAATTTGCAGTCCCACCAGCACTGTAAGAGTGTTCCTGTCTCTCAACTTCCTCGCCAGCATTTGTTGTTTTGGGATTTTTTGATAGAGACCAATCTCACTAGGGTTAGGTGATATGTCCTTGTGGTTTGATTTGCATTGAACATTGATGATTTGATTTGTTGAGCATTTTTTTATATGTTTGCTGGCCATTATTCTGTCTTCTTTTGAAAAGTTTCTGTTCATTTCCTTTGCCCATTTGTTGATGGGTTGTTTGATTTTTTCTTGTTGATTTTTTTGA
>CAUYSK010022903.1:0-23617 GCA_963575035.1 Avahi laniger
AAAAAAAAAAAAAAAAAAAAAGAAAAGCATGATATCTAGCACATATCATTGTAAATATATAGAAAATGTATGTAAATTATAATTCCATATTTATTTAATAAAACATAATTTATGGTTATCTCTATGGAAAGGTGAGGTTACAGGGACTTTCAATTTGATGTCTATTTCTGTACTTGATACTTTAAAGAAAAATGTATCATTTTTTCTAATTAAATTATCAAGACAAAAACGAAATGATGTAAAAAATATATTTTAAAGGATATACTTATAATGACAGTTATTTTAAACAACTATATTTAGTGTATTTTTGTTTATGTTTATAAAATATGCACACTTTTATTTTTATTTATGTCATACCAATCCAGTAAGATATTCATATATTTGTAACAGAGGTAAAGGTCTGAAAAAAGGGCAACAAAATGTTTTACAAGTTGTTTCTCTAAAGCCTCCCACCCTTTTGGGGAATTAAAACCTGCATCTCTGCCAAGACCAGTAATCAAAGGGACAGAAAAATGTCCTTTGTTGTTTTGCTTTATAGTATCTTAAACAATGGGAGATGGCTCAACAGAATTGTCTGGACAAGGATCTGTACAATAGCCTGAAGCCATGACATGTAACCGGTCACAAAGACCCAAGCCCCATTGCCAGAAACTTCCCTTTTAAAAAGTCCTGTTTTTTAGCTTAAAGACAGATGACAATCTTAGAGATGCTAATCCACCTCCTTCCTCATTTGCTGGCAAATTAATAGACTTCTCTTTCCTTTTCCTCAAACCACTTGTCCTCATTCTTTGTTCTCATTGATTTGACCTTGGGGACAAGTACTGAGCTTTCCGTAACATACTGATACATATTGGATAAAAATATTTTTTTCTCTTAAGAAAAAATTTTCATTTTAAAAAAGAAAAAAAGGTGTGTCAATATGTGTACATATATATACATATATCTACACATGTGTGTTTGCATATATATATATTAATATATATGAAAACATTGTTGTTGAAACCACAAGGGGGTTTTGGTCTAGGTCCGGTTGCTCTTCGTGTAATGATCTAATTATGGAGATGACAAGGACTGTCAAGAAGAATGGAATTTTTCATAAGACAGACGTCTTGTCAGGAGAATGGGAGAAGCTGTCTCAAATCCCTCTCTCTGATTAATGGAGATCATGGGCTTTTTGAGGAGGGGCCACACGCCTTGAGGCAGGTTGTGGGGGGAATGGTTCATCTTGGCATCTGGAATTCTGCCCTGGGGCCTTCAGAATTTCAACTCCTTTATCCTGAAAAAATCCATCATTTCTGGGAAACAACTCAAAATGTCAAGTAGTTAGTAAGGGAGAGGATTATAAAAAACATATAGGGGTCATTGAAATTTGTTTGTGGGGCCTGGTTACAATATCAGAATTTTTTTCTGAAGCAGACGCATACTTTTAGCTATATTCTTCTCCTAATCTTGTCATTTAGATGGCTCAGATGCCCCACTGGGTCAGAGGTAGATACTTAGCCAATTACAACAATGACAACTATTCCACATAGGCCCATTGATGGCATTTGCAGCATTCCATAGGCCATCCAATAGCAGTCTATGAGGAATTTTTACTCTGATTACTCTTCCAATACCAAAAATCACTACTGAGATATTTCTAGGCATTAAAAGTATTTTTGAATCATTTGATATTTTTATTGTTGATGTGTTTTGAAAAACTCCACCAGCAAATAAGCCCAAATCCAAATGCTTTATTTGAGGGGAAAATTGATACTCTCCATGTTGAAGTATCACTCTGTTCTTCTAGCAGCCGCAGTCAGGCCTGAGGATTTCAGCAACTCAAATAAATTAATTAGTGGAACCAGCAATTAATTTGCAGCCCATTTATCAGAAAAGCTTAATGACTCTGACATAAGCCCATATCTCATTTCGCAACCTGCTGTACCACCCCTGCTCCCTGCAGCTGTTCCTTGTTGTTCTGCAGAACACCAGCATGCCCACTAAATGCTTGCCAGAATTGGTGTCCCCGGGTCCTCTACACCTCTGGGGCAGGAGCCTAGTGGAGATCTGGGCCAGCAGATGTGGCTATGATGCCAGACTTTTTCTCCTCTGCCCAGTCCTTTTGGCCTGTTTACATGATAGTAGCAGATGGTTCCCTATTCTCAGATGTTTTGTAAATCTCAAAAAAGTAAAAAAAAAAGTTTATTGTTGCCATTCCATTTTTCATGTTAAAGGAAGTTAACATCCAGAATGAGAGATAAGTTCAGGGAAACACATGTGTACTTCATTGAAAAATTGTAAGACATCAATCCTTACCTCCATTAAAGAAAAAGGAATTGTGTACTAGATACTTTGTACATATCATTCATTTAGTTTGTATTTACTAGCTTATTGCATCCTGGTTATCTTAACATACAGAGATGAAAGAACATGAAAACATTCTGTCTCTTTTATAAATGGTTGTTTATATTCTTCACATAGTTCATTTTCTTTGGGAAAAAAAGGAACTCCAAAAAATTGCAAAAGGATAAACTAAGAAAGAGATCCCGACTTTAGCTCTTTTCTAATAAATGAAATCATCACCCTTCTGTACTTTTTCTTTCCTATCGCATCAGTTTCCCTTCTTGCTCCCACTGGCTTTAACACAAACATGGATTTCAGGTGTAAATTCCCAATCTCAATTGATTCTTACTGGTAGATTTACCAGCTAATAGATCAAATGGGGGAAAAAGTCCTTTTGTGAAGGGAATGGGAATCAGACAATTAGATGAAAGGGTAAAAAGTGTAATGGCAATTAACACAATAATCTGGGGAAAAACTGGATTGAGGTTTATAAAGGATGGCATAAATAAGTTACATGTGGGTCTCCAGCAGCTAACCAAATCCACAAAAACATTGGTAGTGAGAGCATTATTTCTTCCTGAGAATTCATCTTGGGTTGGAATCCTCAATGTTGAATTCTCAACAATCCATCACAATCTGATAAGGTTGCCCATGAGATAAAATATACATTGCTTCCCATCTATGTCAAATGCCCAGATGTCACCTGTCAGAAATAGATATGAGAAATAAAATTGGAGTAAGATATTAGCCAACTCCTTTTAGTTTCAGAAGCATATTATGAATTATATGCCCAGGATAAGATATTGTATAAATTCACATCATGCACAATAATTAGCATCTATTTGTGTATAAGTGCTGTCAAATTGAAAAAAAAAATCCAGATAGAGGATAGTAGAAACTCAAAAATATTGCTGCGAGAGGAAGGAAAGGGACTACTGTAATAATGGAAGGAAAATGATTTCAATGAGGAAAATAGTTTGACCATCAGGCATCTGAAAACTGCAAACGTTTGAAAGGTTAGTCAGAAAGGGTTTTTCATTTATAGGGAATGGTAAACAAGGCTTGAAAGAACGGGGTACCAGTAAATGGAATGAAAAGGTTGTTTGATTGAATGATAGAAAAGAGATTGTGTCATTCCATGGTCAGCCTATTCTCCAAAGCATCCTAAAAGATGGGTTGTAGGCTATCTCTGGCTGAGAATGAATCCAAGTTCAGGGACCTGTAGAAGGAGGGAAATTGAAGTAAAGTGGGTCAAGTCAAAATAGTATGTATTTTGTCCAGTTTGGTCAGTGGGTGCAAGCAGTTCATCTGATATTCATGAATGAATAAATGGAAGTTTGGAGGGCCTGTGTCTGACCTTGTCATAGCTACACAATAAAGGCATCCATGAATCTTACCTAAGTCACATGAGGAACGATTATGTCTTGCAGCAGCCCTTTCTTGAAACATGAAAGGGTGAGAGGATTTCTTACCTGTTGCTTTTTTTCTTCCAGGAACAACTGGTCAAGGTAAAATTTAATATTGTCAGCACTGTATATTAATAGTTAGGAATTTTGTCCTAGTCACTGTTGTATGTAGTACGTAGGACAGAGTCCAGCTGATATTTGTTCTTCAATACAGTCTCTTGAGTGGAGAGTGAATAAATAAACTAGGTTAAAGTACATAAAACTCAGTAGGACAGAGAAGAATGTTCAAGCACTTCTAGATAACACTATACATTTCATCATTCAGAGAGACTGTGTGAGATTTGAGGAGTGGAGAATGGGGCATAGAACCTGAGAGATAAGAATTAATGCCCTTGCAGGAAAAGAGAGTTGCAGAATTACTTCCTTTACTATTTTTCTGAGTCAAGAAAGAGGCAACCTTCTTTTAAAATGAGTTTAGTAATATATCTAAATCTCTCAAGTAGGAGAACCACATTTCAAAGTGGTCACCATCATCGTCTCCTTTTGTAAAGGAGTTGGGAATCTCAACTTTCTCAGAGAGTGGGATTTTTAAATATGCTCTTCAAGAACTGTATTTTCTTCTTAGCCATTAGGGAAGAAATGTCAATTATAATGTCTGATAATTCATAGCACTTTGTATACTTCAAAGTATTTGGATAGATATTATTTCATTTGATCTCTACTATAACCCTATAACATAGGTAAGAAAGTTTTGATTACAAATGGCTTCAAAAATATCAGAAATGGAACCTAGTAGAATTAATACTCACATGGTCTTATAGGTCTTTGGAGAAAAGGCCATGTTATGGCCTAGGTTAGTATAAAAATAAATAACATTAGGATAAATAATATTAGGATAAATATATTTATTCTAATATTATCCAGGATAAATAATACTAAACATTTTTTCTATTGCTTCCCCTGTGAAATCATAATACTACAGATAAACTCTTTATCTTTATATATACACTATATTCATATTTATGCATTATCTATAAAAAGAGTAAGATTTTTTACCCTGAAGAACCAATTTTTACTCACTTGGGAGTCATGTCACTCCACTGAGAAAGCATAGCCTGGGTAGACAATCACCACTACCTCATGTTATTTTATATAACATGTGTCTAGATTGACATTTACACTTAGATACACTTGCTTATTTAATCTGCACAGAAAATCCACTCCCATTTTATGGATGAGAAATCAAAGCACATAGAGTTTAAATGATTCGTGCAGTGACAGATACTTAGTTTATTCTAGAGAAAAGATGCAAGCCAAATGCCTACCAGTCTGTGTTCTTACTGTACAACATATTATAAAAGATATTTCATACCCAGAGAGATACTTGCTATCATAAATATACATTTTCACAGTTACTGTGCATAATACTCTCTCCGTGTATCCTAGAGAAACAAATCTCTGATAAAATAGAAGATGTCTGATCAAAGTTGATAAGCTACAGTCCTGAACACACTGAGGGCAGGGATGTATGTTTTATTTGTTTCCTAGCACCGCACAAAGGACCTGGTATTACAGTTGTTGTTCAGAAGACATTTGTTGAATCTCTGATGAGTGACTGAGTAAATACATGATGTATTTCTTAACATATAAAATATAGAAAAAGGATAGCTTTTTTCTTTTTTTTTTGTTAATTAGAGAATATTTTATTTGCAATGGAGGAGAATAATATATCCAAACACATGACAAAATGCTGAATATCTGTGAGTCTATATTAAACTGATAATAAAGACCCCCCTCTAATATTGTTGTGTTATCAGAAATGCCAATTAATCAATCCTCTATCCATCTGGTTCTAAGCATTAGCCTTTAGATATAAGAATCAGGATTGAGGTATAAGCTTCATCACCGGGGGTTTAATGTCCTTACAAGTAAAGGGCTTCCTTATATGGCTGAACTAAAGAATATAGTTGAGACCTAACACAATCTGGGAAGTTCCCCTTAACCATAGTGAATTTTTCTTTCATTTAACAGATACCATGAACCATAACCCAGCCAACTTCACAAACTTCATTACTAGAAAAACAGTAGGAAGATAGGCTTCCAAGCCTGCCTTGTAACTACCAATATGGAAAGAGAAGAGAGACACTTTAATTTTTTTCTGTAGATTCAAAACACTGGTCCCAAGAAAATGAGAGAGACCTTTTTTTATGCTTTTAGGGACAGTAAACACAACCCAAAACAATATTGCCTGTTCATATTGTCATATTCTTACCATATTTCTTTTCCTTGGATAGTTCAAAGAAAGGAGGAAAAAGAGACAGAAAAAAGTTCCCTCTTAATACCATCCCCACCTGGGGAATGAAGCAGAAGTATCTGCACCAAATAGAAAAAGGAAGATGGAAAAACAATATTTTCCATCTAAAAACCTTCAGTGAAGAAGGTGCTTTGAGCGTTATTGATTGTCAGTGATAGTCATAGCAATTTGAGTTGCAAGTGGCAGAAAAATCAATAGAACTTGTTTTGGCAAGAAGGGTAATTTATTGGAAGAATATTAGGGTATCACCTGTAATTGAAAAAATGGCTGAAAACTAAACAGTGAGTAGAAGAGGAACAAATTGATTAGGATGCCACCAAAACTTATTTTATTTGTCTAATATATCTGTTTTCCTCCCCAGGGCACACCTCATGCATGCAAGTATTCTGTTTCATTTCAGATCATTTGGCAGGATCCACAGTCATCACTGATGGGTCTGAGCCTCATACAATAATGAAGGACTTTTTCTCCCTCTGTGCTGTAAGAAAACAAATCTTGTGGAATAATTCTCATTGCCCCAACTTTGGTTAGCTATTGAATCGACCCATTGGAGAATGAGAGCAGACTAGAACTGACACTGGAACCACATGGATGAATAGAGGTAGTAATTGTAGAGCAATCAATACGATGTGTATGTGTAAATCATCTGGGCTTACATATGTGTAGGTGGTCAGCTGGAGAGACAGATCAACAAAGGGTCAGAACAAAATTGCCTTTCTCATAGCAATAATGTTAAAGTATGGGTATGTTTATTATTAAACAGATAACAAATTTGAAAAAAGTCAAGACGAAAAATTAAAATAAGTTTACACACATGAAAATAAGTTTTAAATTAATAGCAATTAAAGTTTTCTTTTTTATTATGCTCTCTTGGGGAATGTGTTAATCTATAAATCATTCATTACTGATGTCAAATTCTGGGATCAAGAAGGTGTTAACAGTTGCCATCCTTTGGTTGCCAATACTTGAACTCCCTTGGTACATTTGGGGCTATCTTAATATAAGTATCTTGATATTATGCAGAATCGTCTTCTACTATAAAAGCCCTAAATGCTAGACATCCTTTTCCTCGGTTTTTTGTCCTTAAGAAATATGCATTTGACTAATTCTTGAAATATCCAAAATTGAATAACAAACTATTGAACCGAGGAAGCAGGGACAGCTGGCAATAGAAGCAGAAAAATCCAGTCCAGTTTGCAGGGCATTGAGAGAAGGTATGCCAATGTCACCCTTGATGGAACAGTTCTGGGCTATGATATCAGCTCTGAGCCTCACTGCTTCCTGGATTTTTTTATTCTTGCTCATTTTCTGAGCCTGGTTTTCCAGGTCTCCACATCTCTGGACACTAACCAATTTCCTTTTAATAAACTCATTTCTGCTTAACTAAATTAGAATTGATTTTTTAAGTTTGTGACCTCAACCTCTGTCTAGTAATTAAGAAGAACTCAAAAATAAGTTTTAAGAATGACAGGCTTCTAAGAATAAATTGCATGTGATGATAAAGTCTCTTGGAATTTATTTTGTAGTCAATGAGAAAATAGGGTATGATGTATACATAGCTTGTCAGAAATACAGTTCTGCATAAAGCAAAGTGTGCCTGCAGTTAGTCTTTAGGAATGCTATTAAAGTCGTCCTTAAAATGTAAGAAGATTCTTATTGGTCAAGGTTTGCAGTCTTTAAACATTTTATTTATTTAAGGTGATTTTTTAGGTGTAACTCATAAATTGATAATTGTCTCAAGAACTGAATTAAATTATAGAAATATTTCCTCTCACTTTTATTATAAATGTGTAACATAACTTTTATTTACAAGGTTAAGTATATAACTGAGCAGAATAATCAAAGAAATACTAAGAAAATCATGATATCTTGAACAGTGAAGAGTCGGAACTCTAAAGATTGCAAAAAATACAAATATGTTACATTCATTATGTGGTCTGGGGTCTAGTCAGATAACAGAAATTAAAACCAATGTTTGATCCCAAACCTTCTAGGAGTTGTTTAATTAATACAAGGGCTTATAACCTTGGTTTTAATTTCATCTGAAATTGTTGTCCATAGCCATATTGTTTAAATTTACAGATATGATAAATTCATAAACAATTCAAATTTCTAATTAAGTTCTAAACTTTTATGGAGATATGCTTTGCATAAAACATATGTAACAAAAAGGTTGCATACAAATTTGTCTAAAATAAAATTACATTTAAAATGCCTAAAGCAGCTTCATTATTTACTTATTTATTTTCAGTGCATGACTTAAATTGAATAATATTGCATTTTGGTATTTCTCAACAATGCTAGCAATCTTAATGTTGGTCCTCTACGTAAGATGGTTTGACTTATGATTTTTTGACTTTAGGATGGCATGAAAGTGAAATGCAATTAGTAGAAACTATACTTGGAGTACGGTTCTAATGGTATGAACATTCTGCTTTTCACCTTAAATATAGTATTCAATAAATTACATGAGCTATTCAACACTTTATTATAAAATAGGCTTTATGTTAGATGATTTTGCCCAGCTGTTGACTAATGTGAGTGTCCTCAGAATGCTTACAGCAGGCGAGGCTAAGCTGCGATGCTCAATAGGTTAGGTATGTTAAATGAATTTTTGACTTATATTTTTATTCTATGATGAGTTTATTGGGAAGTAACCCCATCATAAGTCAAGGAGTATCCATACTTCCAAGCAGTCAAAACACACTACATTCACTTCAAATGGGATATCTGGATGTTTGTGACAAAGAGCAATACAAAAATAATAGCAAATAAATGTTCTACTTTAGTCTTCAAAACCGTACAAAAAAATCATTATCCTCATTTCATAAATTTTTTTAAAAAAGATACTCAGAATTTAAGTAACTGGCTCATCTCATGCACCTAGTAATTAGAAGAATTATGATTCAGACAATAATTTCTAGTGAGAATTGATCATAAATTAAGTCCTCTGAAAGTATCTCATAGTATAATAAAGTCTAATGGACATTCAGTGTACATTTGTTAAATAAATACATACATGATTTACAAAATAATAATTTTGATTGTAATGTATAAGTCACTAATTTATCTCTAAATACTCCTGTAGATTTTATATCTTTTTGGATATATTCAAATCTTTTACAGAGTTTTCTGACTTCCCTAATCTGGACTTATTGCCCTCTGTGCATTCTATGCAGTCATCCTGGGATCTTTATCAACATAACCATGGGTATTTCGTTAGGCTTTGTCCCATGTAGTATTCCTATTCTTAGATCCCATTTTTATCTTTTGTTTGTCTTCTCCTTCATAGGGTGAGGAGTGGGACAGGGGAAAGTCAGTGGGGGCACTTATTTCAGCAGTTTCTGGGAAGGAAGTCAATTTGTTGACCCCTGGATGCCTGAAACTGTCCATTCTAACAACTATTGTTAGAAATTGGTTTAAAATAGAATTTTAGATTTGAAAAAAAATGCAATAGTTTTATAGTTTTGCTCCATTGTCTTCCGGCTTCTAGTGTTGCTTTTGAAAAAATATGATAGCATTATGAATTTTTATCTATTATATGAAATAGTTTTCCTCTTCAGAAAGATTTGGATTCATCTTTTTGTCCTCAGCGTTATGAAATTAACAATGGTGTGCTTCCATGGGTGTCTATATTCATACATTGTGCAGTTCTTCCAATCTAGAAATGCATGCTCTTTTCTCTGGAACATTTCCTTGATTTATTTCTTTGATGATAACTTCCTCTCCATTATCTATGTTCACTCTTTAACTCCTGTTATGTGGATGTTTTATTTTATGAACTTTTCCTCTAAATTTTACTTTTTAATATTCTTACCTATTTTTATTTCTTTGTCCTTTTCCTCTGGTTTCTAGACAATTTCTATAATATTAATTTCCACACCCATTGAGTTTTTCACTATTGCTGTTATATTTCAGGTTAAAAATCACAATTTTTCTTCCATTCTTTGAATTTTTAAAATAATATCTTGTTTGTACTTACAGAAAAAATAACTTCTGTGGTCTCTTTGGTTATTTAATATCTATTTTTTGAAGTTTTATTCTCCTTTCATAAACTCAGTCTTCTCCGGATTATTCTTTATTTGCTTTTTATTTCTATTTTTCATAATAGATGGTCTCTCAAGAGGCTAAATGTCTAGCGATCTTTGACTCCCTGTTCACATTTTTAAAATATGGCATTCAAATCTGATTGGAAGCTTTAAGCCTATTGATGAAACATCACAACTGTGCTCTAGTCTAGGCAATCTGGTTGTGACATTTTGTTCGGCAGTCCCTGATCTCATAGCATAAAACTTTCTCCCTTGTTTACCTTTCCCAGAAGATATACTTTTTTTTTTGTTTGTTTCCCCCAGCCTTTCTAGAAAAAATAAAAAATAAAAAAAAAAAAAAAGGAAACCTGATCAGAGGTCTGGGAAATTGGTAAGGGATTAAGTCTGAATGTCTGAATATTTTAAGTGGATCCATTTTGACTTAATCTCTCCTTTCTTCTTCCTTCCCTCCATCGCTTTATTACTTTCTTCTATTTCTGTTGAAAATTATGTAAGTAAGGCATAAATACATTTTATTTATTGTAAAAAATCAATAATAAACTACACAGATAGGACCAGAGTGCCCTTTGAGCATCTTTCTCCTCTCTTAATTCTAATCTTACTGTCACCAGCTAATCACTGTTCTTTTTCTAGTATTTATGCACACATACATATCAGTAAAAAACATATGTGTTTATGTAGCAGGGGAGAGTGTGATATGTTTATATGTGTGTGTTCGGGGGTGTTAATATATTATTTCATATCACAGATTTTTTGCTATAACAGTTTTAAAATATTTTTTATTGAAAGGTATACCTTAGAATTCCATACATGTTATTACACATAGCTCTCCCTTATTATTTCTGTCTGCTGTTTTGTATCCACAGTATTAGCATATTAGTCTTCTAAAATATCCAGTAAATTACAAGTAACACAGATTTCTCAATATTATAAACCATCATACCTAACTAGGAAGGTGCATAGAAGGTGTACCTGAAGGAAAGTGGATTAAAGCTTTGGGCTAGTGTATGTGGTTTGTAAAGTATGCAGAAAGACACCAAAGAGAATCTCCTACCACTTACTTCCTTAATTTTCTTTATTTAACCTGTAAGAATGGGGTAAGCATATGATTGCATAGAAGACAGAGTGAGTTGAAGAATGAAGGGAAAGAAAGAAAGAAAATTTTCAAATATGTGCAGTGGCCTATGTATTTATTTAATATATACCTATGT
The DNA here is from genome assembly GCA_963575035.1 of Avahi laniger. Taxonomy (NCBI): domain Eukaryota; kingdom Metazoa; phylum Chordata; class Mammalia; order Primates; family Indriidae; genus Avahi; species Avahi laniger. The sequence continues at coordinate 11,306 of CAUYSK010022903.1, forward strand.
AATATGTGCCCAAGATTTTCTCTCCAGAAATAAGTATTTACAGTATGTTTTAGGTTCTGACATGATAAAAAAGACATGTTCCCAGGATATAAGTCTCTATAATGGATGGTCCAGCTCTCCACCCATCACCCTAATGAGAATACATGTGCCTCTAAAAAATATTTCTTCTGATATAGTTGAAAACCACATTTAGTGTATTGGTGGGCTTCCTTGAACAGAATACATATTATGCTTAGGAAAATTTATGTGTTTCTTGTCTCTAGAAAGTAGAGTGATCCTAAAAAGATTCTAAACTGGATAGGAAGCTATTATCAGCCCATGGCATGGCCTATTATCTCATTTAATTGAAAATGTATTTAATATTCACATAACCTAAGTCAGAACCGCTATGATTTATAAATAGAGAGAGAGAGAATAATAAAATAAAGTTTTTCCATTTCTGGAAAAATGTTCAGATACCTTACTTACTATGAATATAAGACCAAAATTATGGAAACAAAGAATAAAGGTTTAAAAAGAAAATTAACAACATTGCATTGTTTTCGTCTTTGTTATCTATATAGGAACATTTATAGATCTTTAAATCTGAATTTTCTTTGAAGAAAACCAAAGATGCAATAATATTATGCAATGTTTTGTAAATCATTACTTTAAATCTCAGCAAGATGAAACTTCTTTAATTTATTCAGCCCTTCTGACATGGTAATCTGAATAGTATTATCCATAATAATGGGATTTTACTTTCTTAATTTATCTTCCAAGACTTACTCTATCCTTATTCTGTCTCCATAGCTTTTACCATGGTGATTATCTACCACAGTAGTAAAGCCACAAGGATTCATGAGGAGAGAGATTTTTTCGTGATTTTAGCTGCTTATGTTTTATCAGCCTTTTCGGTGATTTGTATTATAATAACCCTAATACATTTCCCAAAGTCGTTTCCCCCTCTGTTTGTCAAAATGTGAATGGTAATCCATGCATGCAATCTTTTCCCACGTAGAAAGATCATTTGAAGTAGAAAAGGTAAAAGTGAAAAATGATTCAGTAGGATTTTAGCCATTAGTGCTTTTAAGCTAGCAAAATTTAATTTTAAGAAGAAAGTAGCATGCTATTTTTCAACAGAAGCCTTAGTGAATGCCCACAGCTAACATGCTTTTACTTAATAACATTACCTATTTCTGGGGAAAAATTGCTAACACATCGTAACTGATGTGCTACTGTAATAAAATAAACTGCTTCATGAAATGTATTTATATTACTGTAAAAATTAAGATTTACATAAAAATGAGTTGAGTTTCACCTTCAAAACCTCACTATTTTCAAAAATTAATTCTTCATATCTATAGTAACATCACATAAGTAAATATGTATAATTATATATTTTCTCAGTCCCTAAGTCACTAAAATGATTTAATTTCTCCTTTGTTTTCAATCCAATTGAGTATTATGTTACATATTTTATAATTACAAAATTTTATATTCATATATAGAGAGAAAAACTTTAAAAAATAACATTTAGTTTTGCTGTAAAAGATTCAGCTCATGTTATTTTAAATTCATAACTTACAGTATCTTCATTGTAAGTTGTTACCCAGTTCTATATTTTGAAAAAACAGTATTCATTTATCAACTTTATTCAACTAGCATGTTACTAAGCTCCAGTTGTATGCCAGAAATGATACCAGGCACTAGACAAAAGTAAACACGATACACATCACCAACATCTCTAAAGTTTTTTATCATATAGCAAGAAAGATAAATATTAAACAAACAAATGCCATGAATCTGATTGCATTAAAATCTGTATCTGATTAGAAAATGCATATTTGAATTAATAATACAGAAAAGTTGAAAACTAATAAGTGGAGAAAATATACTAGGCAAAGACCAATTTAAAAATTATCTAAAAAGTGATGCAGCAATGTTAATGTCAGATCAAATAGATTTTAGGAAAATAAATGACTAGCAAACATTTATTAAACACAATGGACAAACCATAGTACAGTATGGATTAAAAAAAGATGGCACAGTACATCATTTAAGCATATAATGTTACAGATGATAGTGAGTGCTAGGGAGACCCATAAAGCAGGGAAGAAGGATGAAGCTAGGAAATTCTATGCTTGGTATTTTAAGTATGGTAGCTAGGAAGGCCTCACTGTAAAGGTGATACTTAAGAAAAAATTGAAGGAAGAAAGATAAGGAGTTATACTGTGTCTCAGGGAAGAGCATCTAATATAAAATAAAGCCATTTTGGTTTAAACATTATGTTTCAGTGATCTAGTCATATTGCAACATACAAATATAGCTCATACTTCATTTCCCTTGCGATGGACACCTACGTTGCCTTTAACTTTGTTGCAACAAATAACATTACCATGAACTTCTTACATATCTCCTTGTAAATTTATTCACAGGTTTCCCTTGATTCCAAATTACAAGACTACAGAGCATGTGCACATGAAATGCAGTAAGTACTATTTGATTATGCTTCAAAAGGGGGCTTCACCTGTTAACATCTCAACTGCAGCATAGTAGAGTGCCTTGATATTAACACAGCTTTCTAGTTTTGTTTTTTATTTTGATAATAGGTATAAGAAGGTATCTTACTTCAGTATTAAGGTAGATATTTGATATATTTTTTCTTTAAATTACTGATTTATACTTGTCTTCTTATTTTCTCTATTAGGTTTCTTGTAATAGGAAGTAATTTATGTCCTTTTTAAAAATACTTTTTATGTATTTTTATAAAATGTACTTTTTTCTTCAATACCTACTGTAAGTTTTGATGCTAAAATTAATCAGGCATTTTACGTATTTGATATTTTTATTGTATCCATGATTTTAATTCAGTGCTTTTTTTTGTTTAGTTTTTTTGTCCTGTAATTAAATTTTTGAGATTGATGATGATTTCTTTTTGTTTGATCTATATTTTTACAGCATTTTTTATCTATATTTTTATGTTTTATTTTTAAGTCACTTTTCAAATTTTAAGGTAAACTAGTCAACCGATTGTGAAATTCCATAAATTTCCAGCCACATTTATCTTCTTCTTATTCCTTGATCATGCCAGGGAAAATCCCTCTCTGGGGCTTTCTTGATGGCTTTTCTTTCTACATGAATTTTTTTCCTCTCAGAAGACCTCTCCCAATCTCCTTTAAGTCTCTGCTAAAATATCCTTTTCTCAAAGAGGATAATCTTGAGTCCCTGTTTAAAAGAGCAACTCTTCTCACTCACCGTCACTCTATAGCCTCTTTATCATGGCATTTTTTCCATTTTTTTTTTGAAATGATCATTTTCTTACATATTTTTAAATATACTAATTGTTTTATTCAAACATTTTGATTTTTCCCCTACAATACAAAACTCCACAAGGGCAGGGCTTTATCCCCAGATCCCATTCCCAGAATAGTGAAAAGTATGTAGTAAATATTCCAAAAATGTATGTCTAATAATACATAATATACATGATAGCTAAAGTTGAAAGACACTGATAAGAACAACCTAGATTATGATGACATAAACTGTTTAAGTTAAGTATAATTCTAAAAATGCCTTAAGTTGTAATTGCTACAATAATTAACCGATCAGAAATGACCACTTACCGAAGCTGTGCAACGATAAGACATGCAGATGACTTTGCAGAAATTGCAGAAATCCCTGCTCATCCTTTTGTCATTTTCCTTCATAAGGAATATATTGGAATGCAAGAGAGAGTGATTCTAAATTGGGAATATCTTTAAACAGATTTGAACATGAATCCAGAATTCAACCACTCAGGAATTAATTTTGGTACTTTAACTATTATTACTTATAAAACACCTCTCAATTGATGGTGACTCTTATTGCATATTTTAAGTTTATTTTATTAAGTCAAAGAACTAACTGATAATACTACTTGGGTTGCGGTTTGTGATATAGTACTCATTTTTAGTACATGATCTGAGCATATGATCTGATTGTTTGAATGCCCACTCAACACTGGAATCTCTGCTACATCTGTCAATTTTATTTCTTTGCTAGATTTTGAAGAAAAGATGTCACTTTCCTGTTATTGTGACTCCCTTGGTAAAAATGGGTTACAGAATTAGCATATCTAAAATTGATGTTTGCCCCTAGCATCGCAATCTACTACTCGCAAGTTGCTACCAACTTCTAGGAAATATTGCTGCTGTTTCAATATTGTTCTAACTAGTTCATCTCTGGGTATGGTTTGGATCTTGTAAATTTGGACACCAACAAATGACCATTTTAAGCAGCTTTCTGATTCAAGAATTTTTTATTAATTTGTTTTTATGAGCTTTACTTAACTTTTAACTCTGGAAACAATTATAATCCAAAGTATATTGAGGGTGAGTTTGTAATGACAAATACAGCATTTCCCAAAGAGAAATAGATAAATTAGCAAACTACAGTGAAATCCACTTGCAACACGCAGTGTTGTTACAGATCTTTGCTTCAAACATTCATGTCTTAGCTAATAGACATAAATACAATATTTCTAATGTAAAACATTTATATTTTGAAATCTTAAAAAGATTACAAAAGTATTCTTCAGTGGCTGTCAATGCCAATGATAAGAAAAAATTGTGACAATGTAGAATTACTTTGGGCTTTGTGCTTTCTTATTTTGACAATGATTCTCAATGTTTAGCTTTTTATGTCTGTCTTATTCAGTCCCAACTATGACAGAGATCTAGCTCTCCAATACTGGCACATGCTTTATTCATTTATTTAACAAGAATTTATCGAAAACTTACCACGTGCAAGGCACCATTCTAGGCTCTTGAGATACTTCAGTGAACAAAATCAATAGTGAATTGCACAAGCTCAGCGAACATCTTAGTCAAAGGTGTTAAGTTTAGGGAGGTTGCTTCCCGTACATGTGGAACCAAAGCTGTAGATCTCTACTGCATTTAAAAAAAGAGGATAAGATTAAATGATGTCCTGTGTAGTGATTATTATGCAGCATTTGAATTGTGTAACTCTATGACAAGTGTCATACTATTATGGTATAAGGGAGAGGGGTGTTAGTGATATATTTTTACTTATTATTTTAGCATTGGCTCATTACCTCAGTCAATTATTAAAATAACATCAACCATGACCAGAGCATATGAGTCTGGTTAAGAGGCATTCATGCTGAATAGTACAAATATTTAGATTATCTTCTCCTATCTAAGGTCCCTATTTGTGGCTTGGATTCCATTATATCCCTCTTCATGACTTTTAAAGTACTAATTATTCAGGCTTCCTTACATATTCAACCCCTCTTACAATTTTATCCCTTTCTGATAAAGGATCCTTTCACCTCACTTTCCCCCAATCACAGCCATATTCTCCCTCCATTCATAGCTAAACTTCGTGAAACATTACCTTCACTGTCTCTATTATCTCACATCCCTCTCAAGTAGAAGATGACACTCTGAAATCACTTTCTCTATACAGAGTCTTTTCTAAATGCAGTTAACCATTTTATAATCCTTAACTTGAGTTCTTGGCATTCAAAATTGCTGCTAACTCTTTGTTTTTAAGACTCATATTTTGCATTTCATGACTAATACTGCCCTTTTTTCTCTGCTACTTTCCTTATTAAAATTCCTCAAGGCTTGAACCTAAGCTCTCTTTTCTCATACTGTAAGCAATCTCATTCACTGTTGGTTTCACATACCATTCATGCTATGGTGTGTGGTAAACAAAATCTCTCCTCTGTTCTACTTATTTTTCATCTCTACTGGGATATTTCAAAGCACATTCATGTCATTATCCCCAGACTTAAAGATTTGCATATCAAATCTGATATTAATTATTCATGTTACCATTTCCTGAATGTCTCAGGAACATATTCAGACACATAAACCAGAAAGCTACGAGCTATTCAAGGTCTTTCTCACTCAACTTATATAATACAATATTAAGATTTTAGTATTTATGTTCTTCTAGAATTTGCTAATTTATATCCATCCAACTGTCTCCATTGCAGTTTAAACTACCATTATCTCTCATCTGGACTACTTCAATAGCTTTGTAGGAGTCAATCTTCCAATCCACTTTCCTTGCTTGCAGCTGGTGTACATTCCAAAACACAAACATTATCATGCCATCTCCTGCTTACTCCAATGTATTTCAGTTGTATGTGGAATGAAAGCCTTAAAAAGACTCTGTTTTCTGATTCTCTGGCTTTACCTCATTGGGGTTGCCACTTGCGTTATGCTTCCCAGTACCTTCCTTCACCTTCACAAACATGTCACTCTTTGTGTAATGTGCCTGCCCAGCCTTTTCATGCTCCTTTGCCTCTGCCTGAGCACTCTTTACCATCTTTCAAAACACACTCACAGTTTTTCTTGGTAACACATTATCCTTAAAGACTTGCTTAACAGTGATTTCTTCCATGCCATAGTCCTGCCTCCCAGACTAGTTAAATCCTTCAGTATGTGTTTTAAGAATGTTTACTATTATTCACTATCATAGTATCTTAGCTAATCCTGACACATAATTTATATTTTTATTGAGTAAAGGACTGTATAATTTTAAAAAATAAGGTTAATAGCTGTTAAAATATTTTTCCATGTAGTATATATTACCAGGTAAATTTATCAACCCTTGACTAAGAGGAAAATTTGAATGTGCCTAGAGAGTCTTGAAATTTCTGAATCAATGTCTCTCATGCTAACTGATTTATTATTTGCTTTTACAAGAATATGCAGAATGATATGGACCCAAATTATCCTTAGGGGAAGAAGACCTAAAGTACCAGAGCAGAATTCAGGTCAATATTTTTTATAATTTGTCAGCCTACACTTTTTCATAAATGAAAATGCTCCCATTTTTATCTATATCCTTCCCATTCTCCACTTGTAGCTCCTCCAATGATTTAATATTATTATACTGACCCATTCTTCCTTTCCAAAAGATCCTTGTTTTACTTAAAATTGCTTAATGCCAGGAAAAGAATGAAACTCCTTTATTGTTCCAAGCTGTGTACATAAAGAGAGTATAAAAGCCTTCTTGTGTTGCCTACCTAATTGAAAGATGCTTTTGAAATTAACTGTTGACGGTTCAGACTATTAGACTTTAAACTTTATTCATAATTTTAAAATAAAAATATAGTGATTTGTTAACTCATTATTCATAGAATGATACATTCATTGTAACTGATCCAAACCAATAAAATATGCCTAACAAACAGAAAGAGAATGTAGCAATTGAGTCAAGTAAGACGTAAAATGTTTTTCTTAAAAAAAAAAAAATGAGACATTCTCAAAAGTATAAGAAAAATAGTGTTTCGATAGTCCCCAGTACTCATTTTTAAATTGATTTCCCTTTTTCTTCATTGCATGCATTTCAATCATTTGGGCACTTCATTTCTTCTTCATATTTCTAAGTGAATTTTTAAACATGTAACATGTTCAGAAAAGTGCAAAATTTGTAAAGATACAATTTGGTGTATTTTTTTAAGGAGCATATGTTCAGTGCTCTGAGCAGTGCTCAGATCAAAAATGAACCCATCAATCCCTCATTTCATTCACTGAAGTAGCTTAATATTGGCTGGCTTAATCTTTCTTTGTGTCACCTCCTTTACTTCCTGCTAGTCCATCTGTTTTTCTCATTTTTACAGATATTACCTCTAGTCTAGAAATTTCTAATTTACTCCTTCATTCTACTTACTAATTAAAACATATACACACATATACACACACACACTCACATATAAACACACAATAATATAGTAAATATGCAAAAGATTTATGCAATAACTGAAAGAATAATAGCTGTGGAGATAGGAATTAGAACAATACCAGGATGCTAGAGATCTATATACATATGCCAGTTAAAGCTGTAAGTTCCCCTTATTTTCAATTAACTGATAAATTCACTCTGTCAGCTGTTTTAGCAATTTATCATGCACTATATTGAGTGGCATTACAACAAAATCTTTTTTTTGCTTTAGTTAATGCAAAACTAATGTTATTTAGACACAGAAATTTGTAGTATTTGTAGTCAGTACATGATATGGATCAAAGACATGAAGAAATATATTCTCTTTCAGACATTATTCAAGATTAAGGAATATTTCAATGAGTTAGTGATACTTAATTATAGATCTTCCTCAATCAGTGATGATCTCTGAGAAACAGCTCTTTAATTCAATATCCACTAATTTAAAATAGCCTTTTTCACTACAATTTTTCATCCAATGCCAACTGGATAATTTCACTCATCAGAATTATCTGTGGGAAGTTAATTATAAAAAGTGGCAAAATCAGCAGCATATTAGCCTATATTGAAAAGAAAAATTTCTCAGCCAACAGTAAAAAAAAAATTAGACATGTGAACAAAATTATCTTTTCTTGACTTGCTTCTTTTAAAACATATTCAAGAATATATGTTATAATACAGTCAGATAGCAGCCATCTGCAAACCAGGGAGAGAGGCCTCACCAGAACCAATCCTTCTCACATCTTAATCTTAAGACTTCTACTCTCCAGAACCATGAAGAAATAAATTTCTGTTGTTGAAGCTGCAATATATGTTTAAACTTAAACAACTGCATATATAGCTTATAAAATCTTTAATCTATGAATCTCATTATTGTTTTTCTTAATGTTATAGCATTTAGAGTCCTTTGCTTTAAAGTTGTTTTGTTTTGTTTCCCAGTAAGAATAGGGGTACCAAATTTCCAATAAAAAACATTTTTTAAACCAAGAACATAGGTTGGAAGGAGAGGAAAGGAAGCCCTAAGAGAAGCATTTCTTCACATTCCTTTCAACATTTCTTAAGAGAATCTACTAAGACACATAATGTACAACAACTCACTGTAGAAAAGAAAATGAAAGAATCTCAATGAAGAAAGAATCAGATCTATCCTCATTTCATCACAGAGAAATTTGTCTAAATAATTCCATTTGGGGGACTCCAGTTCATATTGTACAACTCATTTAACTCCAACAATCTTCACCAGCTAAAAGTGTTCCCTTTGTATCATAAGAGGCTCAGGATGCAAGGGAGCATTCATGACAGAAGATAGTCCATCCCTCGATTTCTCACCGGGAAGAAAATATTGAGTTTTGTAGAGTCTTAAGATGATTTCTCAGTGAAGCAGTGAGGTGAGGGATGGGTTGGGAGTTTGGGAAGAGGTTGCCACAGTCTTTCAGAATTCCAGCTAGAATTTTATTTGATGTGATAGGAGAGATAGTGTATTGGTTTCTTGGGCTGCTGTGACAAATTATGACAAACTTAGTGACTTTAAAAATCACACCTTTAATCTCATACAGTTCTGGAGGCTGGAGTATGAAATCAATTTCACTGGGCACATATTAAGCTTCTTTTCTTTCTTTTTTTTTGAGATAGGGTCTCACTCTGTCACTCTGGATAGAGTGCATTTCCTGGCGTCATCCTAGCTCACTGCAACCTCCAACTCCTGGGCTCAAATGATTCTCCTGCCTCAGGCTCCCGAGTAGCTGGGACTACAGGCCTGTCCCACCATGCCCAGCTAATTTTTCTATATTTAGTACATACAGGATCTTGCTCTTGCTCAAGCTGGTCTTGAACTCCTGAGCTCAAGTAATACTCCTACCTCGGCCTCCCAGAGTGCTAGGATTACGGGCATGAGCCACCACACCTGGCCGGCTTCTCAATCCTTTAGGGAAGAATCTGATCTTTGCCTTTTCTGGCTTCTGCTGGCTGCCTTCATTCCTCGGCTTATGGTCACACCATTGCAATCTCTGCCTAAGTGATCACATTGCCTTCTTCACTTCTGTCTATATCAAATCTCCCTTTGGCCCTCTCTTACAGGGACCCTATGATTGCATTTAGAGCCCTGCTTAATAATCCAGGATAATTGCTGCATCACAAGTTCCTCAACTTAATCATATCTGCAAAAACCTTTTTTCTACACAGGGTAACCTTTAGAGTTTTCAGGCCTTAGAAGATAACAATTTTTTAAGAGTCATTAATCAGCTTGCCAAAGATGGGGATTAGGCAAGAGGTTGAAGAGGTAAAGAAAGTTTCAAGGTCCAGGATGATACATGAATGACCTGTGAAAATACAAAAATCTTTAGAATAAGAAAAGTTACATTTATGGGGAATTTGAGACTATGAAGATACAGAATTCTGCCTTCCTCTCAAATTTGCTATAGACATAAAAATTTAGCCATTAAAAGGTAGCAGCAGATAGGAATACCAATATTTCACATTTTCATATACTTACAATCTTAATTGCAATGTTTGACATATATTTTTTTACCCCAGGTTTTTTCTTGAGAAATTCTTTGAGATAACAGGATAAATGAAATCCCTATTTTGTAAATAGAACAACTGAGCCTCTGAGAACTTAAGGGACATGCTCAAAAGCTCGAAACTAAACAGCCAGTAAAATTTTACTAAGTCCACTCATTCAATGCTATCCCCCTCACCATCTAGCATCTATAATTTTAATATATTTCAGATTTTTCTGCCTTCTTACACATTCCAGGGGCTCTAAGGAATGAAGTATCACAAATGACATGCCTAAAATCAAGGCCATGACCCAATGATTTCAAGGCACAAAGAGAATGCTGCTTATTATCTGTGAGATCCAGAGTCGGAAGCATTCAAAGCTTTCCGTTTGGTGAGACTGACTCCACTTTCTTGTAGTTCAGAAGCTTAAACTATTCTCAGAGTTGAGAAAGCAAGTCCGCATCTGCAGGGGAAGAAAAGGTCTAGGAGAGGAGCTGCTGGTCTCTCAATTTTCCAAAATACGTCACTCTTACTTTACATGTTCCTGACCCTCTCATGGAAACACACATGTACTTTATACAAATGCCATGCTTTCTGAACAGTAAGGATGATTTTAGAGGTAAAAAATAGAATCCTGCATTTCCTTTCTCGTTTGAGTGAAGTACTACCCCACACTAGATAAATTTTTAAGAATTTTTTAAAGGCATATGAAAGATATGGAAAGTAGGTCACTCTAAATGTGCAAAACTCCCTCTCTGCTTAACATATTCAGGCTCTTGTCTTTGAGCATTTTGTTTTATCTAGTAACTTAGAAATTAAAAGCACAATAGCACAGTGGACACGGTTGCTAATGTGTTATTCTTCCATCATTTTCTCTAACTGATTAACGGGACAAAAGTAAAAGGTTAATTTTCTAATTACATACTCCCCTGAGGTAAATTATGCATGTTATCACATTCATTGACACATTATAACGGGCACTTTATGGAAAAGTGATTTTTCTCTGAAGCCATGAACGATCAACAGTGTATTTTTAGGAAGCAAGTAGGCAGCAGGCAAACCAGTAAAAAGACCTGCCTCTACCGAAAAATGTGTTCATGAGTAGCTTCTGTCTTCAAAGCAAACTGTGTTGTTTCCAAATCACTCAGTCCAATCATGGGAGTCAAGTGTAGGTTGCAGAGTCAGACCTGGGTTTTACTCCTGGCTCCTCCGGTTACTAGCCCCATGACCTGAAGCACTGATTTAGTCAATAAAAAGTGAAAATGATTATTATGAGAACATAATTGAATGCAGAAATGCAGTGTCTATCACATATCACACTCTCAATACATTATAATTGTGCAAATGAGTCATGAGAGAGGTTGAAATTAGGGAGTGGATTATATGTGTTAAATACATCCTTACTTAGAAGTGTCTGTGTAAACAGAATCTTTCCAGATCACGTGCCCATTAGTTCACTCTTTGTGAGAAAAGAGAATAAGTTTCAGAGATGGAGATGAATAGTGTCCTGTGATATTTTATTTCATAGCTCATGGTATTTATTTAAATCTTTATTGAAATATATAATTTCTGTACAAAAATACTCATATTAATGTGTGCATTTTTATGAGTGTGAATGTATGTATACATCTGGAATACCAACTCTGCAATCAAGGTACTAAATATTAACTATAGGTACACTGTTGCACAGCAGATTTCTAGGACTTATTTATCTTGCATAACTGAAACTTTATATCCAATAAGAAACAATTCCCCATTTCCTCCTCCCTCTAGCTCCTGGAAACCACCATTTTATTTTCTGCCTCTATGAGTTTAACAGTTTTAAGTAACTCATATGAGTGCAAAAGTTTGTTGACATTGGTCTTGACAATGATTTCTTGGATTTGACACCAAAAGCAGAGGCAACAAAACCAAAAACAGACAAGTCGTAGTATATCCAACTGAAAGGTTTCTGCACAGCAAAGGAAATAATCAATAAAGGGAAAAAGTAACCTAGGGAATGGGAAAGCATATTTGCAAACCATCTATCTAATAAGGGTTTATTATCAAAAATGTATAAGAATATCCTACAATTTAATAGCAAAAAAACAAAAA
>CAUYSK010022905.1:0-27495 GCA_963575035.1 Avahi laniger
ATGCATTCCAGCTCTATCCAGGAGTATACAAGAGGTGCTATATCACCATTGTTCCTTATAGCTGAATAGTACTCCATGGTATACATATACCACATTTTATTAATCCACTCATGTATTGATGGGCTCTTGGGTTGTTTCCACATCTTTGCAATCGTGAATTGTGGTGCTATGAACATTCGAGCGCAAGTGTCTTTCTTATAGAGTGACTTTTGTTCTTTTGGGTAGATGCCCAGTAATAGAACTACTTGTAACTCTTTAAGGTATCTCCATATTGCTTTCCACAGAGGTTGCGCTAGTTTGCAATGTAGTTGTTCATTTGAGAAATTGACTCCTAGCTACTATGTGCCTATTGTGTGCAAGGACTATCAAGGTCAAAGATGAATTCCTTCCTTTATTGCCCATTCTATATGCAGCATCAGGGATCAACCAAAAGAAAATGAAAACGCGCATATTTTAGCATGGGAGAAAAATGGCATGAAGTTAGAAGGCAAGGGTGGGACAATCAGATTGTGAGGGAATTTTGAATACCAGGGTAGCAATTTGGTTTATCTTGTAGGAAAAGTCTGATGAAGGCTTTTAAGCAAGGGAAGGACATCTCCATCCTCCTCCTCCTCCTCACAATAAAAGGAGAGCTACTGCTTGCAGAGAACCTACTGAGGCTTTTAATCCCCACACCCATTCCGCGAGGTCAGAACCCACCGGACAGAGGAGGAGCCTGAGGCCAAGAGGTAACAGAACTTCTAAGGGGCAGAGCCTGGACGTGAAGCCACATCGATCTGAACCAGTTACTCTCACCCCGAACGCTCTGTAGGATCTTTGCTTTTGAACATAACCCGGGCGTCACAGGGGAGAGAGGTTTGGGAGGCATCAGCATTTAGTTGGGTGGCTCAAGGTATGAAAAAGGCCAAAATTAAGGAGAGAGAAAGGAGAAGCAGAGAAGCAGGGAGAGGTGGAGTAGCAGAGGCAGGCAATGTCAAGGAAACCACGCCAGGCCAGCAGGAACCATAAGGAGAGGAGGAAATAACGGTGCCGAAGTCACCTAGAGGCCAGGCAGGATGGGGCTGGGAAAGGAGCTGTAGGATTTGTCAAAATCAGAGGGTGTCGGGAACTTCACAGACAGCATTTTCAGAGGAGTGGTGGGGGTGGGCGCCAGATTGCCGTGGGCCGAGGAACGCGTGGGACGTGAAGACAGGGCTGGCTGCACGTCAACTTACTCTTTCAAGAAATATGATAGTGAGGGCGAGGGGAAATGGAAGATGGTGGAAGGAAGGGTTTTCTGGGAGGATGGAGGTGCGGAGAGACTCGAGCAGTTGTGGGCCAGAAGGAAAGAAGCTGAAAGCAGGAGTTGGAAGACTACAAGACAAGGAGCATGTCCCAGACAGCCCCAGAGGGAGCGCCGAGGACAGATGGAGGGCCCACATCTGGACTTCCCCAGGCCTGTGCAATGCCCTCCCTGTGGCCCCCTGCAGCTCTAAGTCTTTCCTTCTTCCCCTTTTCTTCTTCCTTCCCCCTTCCCTCCCTTCAAGGAGCATGTCCCAGACAGCCCCAGAGGGAGCTCCGAGGACAGATGGAGGGCCCACATCTGGACTTCTCCAGGCCCGTGCAATGACATCACTGTGGCCCCCTGTGGCTCTAACAGTCCTTCCTCCTTCCCCTTTTCTTCTTCCCGCTTCCCTCCCTTCCTCTTTGGCCACAAATATTTACTGAGCACACATGATGTGACAATTCTTGTGCTAGGCTCTGTGGCTAGTATAATGAACAGGACAGTGTTTATCATTATTACAGTAGAGTAGGGAGACAAATATTAAGCAAGAAGATGCACAAATATGTCTACATATTGTATGATAATACTAACAATGGCTAATGTTCGCTGAGCACTTCCAGTGCAGTAAGTACTCTGTAAGCGTTTGCTTATTAACCTTTCACCAAAACCCACCCCTCAAAAAACTTAAGAGAAAGACATTACTGGTATTTCCTTTTGCCGATCAGGAAACTGAGGCACAGAGAGGTCAGATGACCGGCCAAAGTCACACAGCTAAGACAGGTAGAGCACAAGATGCAACTTAGATCACCTGTCTCCAGGCACCAGCACGTAACTGCCACACTGTCTAAAGCAGTGGACATCAGGACAAGACCTGCAGGGCGTTTGGGGGCTGGGAAGGAGCCCAGGGTCCGCTCATCCTCTTTTCCTCAAGCGCAGTCCCTGGACCGTCAGTGTCGGCATCACTTGGCAGCCTGCTGGAAAGGCGGACTCCGCAGCTCTCCCAGACCTACCAGACCAGGCTCTGCAGTTTAAGGAGGCCTGCAGGTGCCTGGTCTAGAGTGCACTCCTCCTACCAGAGAGGGGAAGCCGAGGCCCAGACGTTCGGAGGTCACGGAGAGCGGCGAAACCAAACGGTGGCCAGAGCGCGCCTAGGCCTGAATTCCGCTCCTGCCCGAACAGGCGGGCGGGCAGGGCCGCGGGCAGGGCGGCGCGCTAGGCGCTGGCGGCCCCGGCGGGCCGGGCGGCGTGGGCGCCCTGCGTGCGGCCGGGCCGGCGCCGCGTCCCGTCCCGTCTCCGCGCCGCCCGGCGGTCGCTCGGCTCCGCCCCCTGCCGCCCCTCCCGCCCGCGCCTCCTGAAAAGCCGGCCCGCCCGGGCGGCGGCGCAGAGCCGGGGCGCACGCGGCGGCAGCGCGGCCATGACGGCGGAGGAGGCGCTGCCCCTGGGCGACGGGAGGGCTGCCGACGAGGCGCGGGAGCCCGAGGCGCCGGGCGGCGGCGGGGACGCGGCGCCCGCGCGCGACCCGCGCGACAGGCGCGACAAGGCGGTCCACGAGCGCGGCCACTGGAACAACAAGGTGGAGTTCGTGCTGAGCGTGGCCGGGGAGATCGTCGGGCTGGGCAACGTGTGGCGCTTCCCCTACCTGTGCTACAAGAACGGAGGAGGTGAGGCGGACCGACAGGGACGAGACTGGGAGGGCCCGCCCGCCCGTGGGGCTGGGAGCCGGGGGCGAGCGCGGGACCCCCCGCGCCTGCGCGAAGCGGGACCCTCGCGGAGAGCCCGGACCTCGGGCCGCCTGGTTTGCGAACTCACCCCAGAGCGTGGCCCACCTGTGCCAGCGCGCATGCGCATGCCGCTTCGCACCTGTGTGCCACCTGCCAGAACGCGGGCTGACCGCTGGGAACGGTCTGCCCATGAACGGCACGAGGTGCAGACCGAGCCCAGGAGCCCTGCTGCTGGCTCTGCAAAACACCGCAGTGGTGTCTGGGCAGCAGACGCTTAGACCCCTGGAGCCTCGGCTCTGCGAAATGGAGTTGGCCTGAGAGGAAGGGACTGAGAATTACCCGAGTGGTCCCGGTTTTTGAGCGGCGACTGAAATGCCGGGCACCGTGCTGAGCTTTACCTATATCATGTCATTTCATCCTCACAGTCACCTGTGTAGGCAACAGTATACCCATTTTGCAGATGAGGAGACTAAGGGTCAGAGAAGTCACTCGCTTAGCCAGAAATAAAGATGGGGGTCTGCCATCACGGGCCTTGCTTTAAACTGGGATGAGACTAACGACAGGGAGAACTTTCAGGTGAGGCATTGCTGTTTGCTTTCCTGCCTAGTCTTTCATTTGCTCTTAAGGCTGTCTCTAGAGCTAATATTTTTGGACCCTCTGATGGAAGAATTGGCACCAAGCAGTTTCTTGTACTGGTCTCAGAGTCACCCGCAACAAAAGCGACAACACTGACTTAATGTTTGTGAGATGCTCAGTGATGTGGAAGGGGGAGGGAAAGGAAGGTGATGACTGTCATTTATTGTGTCGACATCTCAAAGTTAGTTTGGCAGAAGATGTGGGTCACAACTCTCCCAGCTCAGGGAAGGGGCTCCGGCCTTCAGGACCCGCTCCTGCCATAGCAGCAGGCCGGTGGCAAGGATCCTGTAAAACCTTCGCCGGCATAGTTTCTCCAAGAAAAAGCCTGTGCCTGTGTGTCTCCCCTCTCACTGCTGTGCCCCTGCCCCCAGCAAATTCCCCAGCCCCAAAGAAGGTGGCTCAGCATCTGGCTGGCAGGGCCTCCCGTGAGGCTGTGCAGAGAGGACTTCCTGCGAGAGCAGCTGCAGGGAGAGCGAGAAGGGGACTGTTTGGCCCGGGCCCTTTCTTTGGGGACATTCGTCCTGAAGGCACAGGCTGCTCCAAGCCTGCTCTGCACTGGTAATGAAGTGGCCGCCGGTGTCGGTGGCTTGGCAAGGGGACAGAGGGGGTGGACTTGGAGACCCCAGACGTGCCCTGCGCTCTCGGCTGTGAATCCCGCTTCTCTCCACGCACTCGGCCCTTGTAAGCGGGGCGTCCACTTGGAAGCCCTTTGGGGTAGTCCCAGGCACGGATTGTTTTACCATTATTTTCAAACAGGAAATTGTTATGCCAACACAAAAAGCGTTCCTAAAAGCAGAAAACAGGGTAAATTGGGTTAATTATAAATTCTGTCACAGATTTAAAAAACGGTTGTAGTGAGTAAAGTTTTAAAAATGAGTCATTGGTGTTTTTTTTTTTTTTTTTTTTTTGCCTACTCTAAGTTTTCAAGAGCTTCCATTGGATGCACAGATCCCTAGCTTTGTGAACACACAGGCCAAAAGGCTGTCAGTGTTGTCTGTCAGGTTCTAGAGGGTTCACAGGCAAATAACATATCAATATTACAGGACCTGCTGTTTTAAAACAAACTTTTTTTTTTTTTTTTGAGACAGAATCTCACTGTGTTGCCCGGGCTAGAGTGCCGTGGCATCATCCTAGCTCACAGCAACCTCAAACTCCTGGGCTCAAGCGATCCTTCTGCCTCAGCCTCCCGAGTAGCTGGGACTACAGACGTGTGCCACCATGCCCGGCTAATTTTTTCTGTATATTTTTAGTTGTCCGATTAATTTTTTTCTATTTTTAGTAGAGACGGGGTCTCGCTCTTGCTCAGGCTGGTTTCGAACTCCTGAGCTCAAACAATCCGCCGGCCTCGGCCTCCCGGAGTGCTAGGATTACAGGTGTGAGCCACTACGCCAAGCCCCAAAACAAGCTTGTTTTAATCACTTAGATTTACATTCAGTAAACAGAGCCTCTTATTCTCTTTTATAAATGTTTGTTTTCTAATATAGTTGGAGTATCTGCTTCTCAACTTGTAAAAAATACGCTGCTCTACTCATAGATCCCAACAATAGTTTAAAGTACTTCTTTCCCAGTGTGAAACTTTAAATGACTCACCTACCCAGAAAAGCTAAGAGCCTTTCAAAACCTGATAGATGTGGTCCTGCTATCAGGATTGATCGAAATTGTTATTATTAATCCTTGTGGTTAAAGAGACTTCATTTAGCCAAAAGCGCTTTCAGTTAAAGCCTTCGTTTGTGACATCAGATGGCAGTGAATAGCATGTGTTTCCTTGCTTTGTTGCTAGATGAGAGAGAGAGAATGAGGGATTTGGGAAAAAACTCCTTCTGGGTGTAATAACTCATGTTCACCTCAGTTATTTAATTTGTTTCACAGAAGGGCCCAGGCAGGAGGTATTATGTTTCAAGATAGTAGCTTTAAAGCTTAGGGTGGTCTTTTGCCAGATTGATTGAAAGCCAGCGTGCTGCCTATACTATTGCTGCAGACGCCTTACGCTACTCCATGCCTCGGCCTCGTGTGCAGGGGTGCTCCTGAGGCCTCATATTGCTCATTATAGAATTCCTCGAGAATGCTTTTCTTTATGGAAGACATTTTTTGCAGGACACTTCCAAAGTAAATAAGAGGAATGGGTCCCCCTCACCTGGCCTTTCAGGTTACTTTAAATGAAAAAGAAGCCTGCGACATTCAGGGAAGGCGTGAATTGGACCTGTGCTGGAGGATGAAATGTACAAGTAAAAGAATCGAACAAATAAAATGCTTTCTTTTACATTATCATCTTAGCCGTACAACAGTTCTGTGAGATGTGTTGTGGCTACTAAGGACTAAAGTCCCATTTTACAGACGAAGAAGTTGAGGCTTGGAGATGTGGGGTAAACTTACTTAAGGTGGTAGGTGGCAGAGAACACAAAGCCAGCTGCCTTTTGTAAGGACTGCTGTCCTCATAGCGGGAACTTGAATTCAAGCTCAGAGACATTATATCTTGCCTGTAGTAGATGCTCATTAAAGATTTCTTGGGCCAAACATGAGGTGGCGGGGACAGTCTTAATCTTATTCCTTTGCATCTTTGCAGGGGCATTCCTGATTCCCTACGTGGTGTTTTTTATTTGCTGTGGAATTCCTGTTTTCTTCTTGGAAACAGCGCTGGGGCAGTTCACAAGTGAAGGTGGAATTACCTGTTGGAGGAAAGTTTGCCCTTTATTTGAAGGTATGTACTGCGTTAGTGAGAAAGTAAAATTTTGCCCAGGGAATGGCGAACTGCAAAGGTAGCTAGCTGAAGCCTGTTTTGAAAACACAGGGACTCAAATTGCTCCCTTTCCTTTGTCCTTTCAGGCATTGGCTACGCAACGCAGGTGATTGAGGCCCATCTAAATGTATACTACATCATCATCCTGGCATGGGCCATTTTTTACCTGTGCAATTGCTTCACCACGGAGCTCCCCTGGGCCACCTGTGGGCACGAGTGGAACACAGGTATGGCCCCATGGAAAGTCTCTCTGCTGGTCCTGCAGAGGGACCTGGGATTGGGGGTGTGGTCTGTCCTTGAGACCAGTCCTGGCCTCTGGCTTCCATCATGAGTCCAGTGTTCTAGGTTGGTCCCTGAAACGGGTCAACTCTGTACCTGGTCTGGTACATTCTGTGAGTGGCAGCCCTGAAGCCTGAGCTGAGTGTCAGCCCAGGGATTGGCATGGTTAGGAGAATAGTGACGTTCTTTCCTCTCTTTGTCAAATTCAGGGACTGAGCCCCTTGGGGACAGAGTGGGAGTATGAAGAAGAGGCACTGGACTTAGATTCAGCAGCCAGGTCTCCAATTCCAACCCTGCCTCGCTGAGTGTCAGGTTTTCCTCTGTAAAATGAAGGGATTAGACAAGATCAAGGGCTGCAACCAGAGGACTTATAGGCCAGGTAGTCTTTGGCCCAATGAACAGCAAATTTAAAAAAAATGTATTTGTTAGCCAAGCATGGTGGTATGCACCTCTAGTCCTAGCTACTTGGGAGGCCAAAGCAGGAGGATCATTTGAAGCCAGATGTTCTAGACTAGCCTGAGCAACATAGCAAGATCCCATCTTTACAAAAAAATAGAAAAATTAGCCGAGTGTGGTAGTGTGCACCTGTAATCTCAACTACTCGAGAGGCTGAGGTGGGAGGATCGCTTGAGCCCAGGAGTTTGAAGCTGCAGTGAGCTATGATCATGCCACTACCCTCCAGCCTTGGGGACAGAGCAAGACCCTGTCTCTAAAAAAAAAAACAAAAAAAAAACAAAAAATGCATTTCATTGCCAAAATTTAAAAATCAGAAGCCTTACATGAAAAAAATCCACATTTCCAGCTTTTCTTAAAAAATTAAAAGATCTAGCAACAGCAGACCCACATTCCTGCTTGGCAGCAGTGGCTGCAGCTGAGAAGCTGCTATTGCTTTCAGGTGACACATGTGACCTTGAGTTGCCACAGTCCCTGCCCAGCGGTACCTGTCCAACCCAACTATGATAAACTGTTTGAATTCAGCTCCCTCGCCCCCTAGAATGGATAATCTTTTAGATTACTTTTGATTCTGAAATATTATTCATTTTTTAATTTGTCCTCCTATCACAACTGAGTTTTATAATCCAAGGAAGGCAAACACCTGCCCAACCAATTCCTTTCTAAGATAGCCGTGCCTGCAGCAGACATCACTAATTGATTGTAGCTCTTTCCTGCTCAGTCTAGTCTTGGCCTCAGAGCCTTTCTCAGCAGTGCTCCAGAC
Source organism: Avahi laniger (assembly GCA_963575035.1). Taxonomy (NCBI): domain Eukaryota; kingdom Metazoa; phylum Chordata; class Mammalia; order Primates; family Indriidae; genus Avahi; species Avahi laniger. The sequence continues at coordinate 7,854 of CAUYSK010022905.1, forward strand.
AGCCACTGCCTTTTGAGTGGAATGGGTACACACACTTTAACTGGTTCACGCTCTGTGTGATACCCCGTGGTTAGGTTATATCTGAAAGTGGCCTGCCGGTCTGAAGACTGGGATACAGTGAGACCAGGCAAGATGTTGGTCGCCAGCAGAAGGAACAGCCGGCGTTAGACCTAGAAGGTGCTGCAATCTAGCTCTAGCCCCGGGTGACCGACTCTGCCCTTCCCCCCTGCCTGTCACATTTTGTGGAGATCTCACGATCTCTCTTTAGGGCCCTGGTTCTTAACCTTCCTTTGGACCTCATAGAGATATTTATCAAACTGAAATTCAAGGACATATTTTTGGAGGCCCATGAGTCCTCTGTGCTAATTTAATTGCGTGTATTTATTTTGAGGATGCTCTAAAAACATGCACATTCTGGACCGTCTGCACAACCGCCTTATAACTGAGGGCAGTCGGGAGGTTCCAGGCCCTGACGTGGTGCATGTTTGCAGTTTAAGATGTGTTTGTGGCAAAAGGATGCCGGTGGCCAAGAGAAAGAGCAGAGAGATTCAATTCACAAGTAGAGCTTTGTTACTAAGTGAAGTCCAGCTGAGGATGCCACAAACCGTAGGGGTGAAGGGTTTGCAGAAGTGTGACCGGAGGTCGTAGAAGCACGTCCCAGCTAGCCCATGGAGGAAGGAGCCGGCTGAGCTCAGCAGACCCGGACTCCTGCCTACCCCTACGTCCATTTTCTGTTGTCACTTTGAATTGCGTTGGTTTCGTAAATTTAATTTATAAATTTAATTTTGCTTTTACGTGCATACTAAAATCACAAAGATTTTATAACTCATTGTTTACTTGTATGTGATGAAATATCATTTTAATAAAAATAACTTTCAACCTTGGGTGTCCGAGAAATGTTTTTGCTCTAGGGAAAAAATTTGAGAAATACTATTTTAGAGCATCTGCTAAAAGCTAAAGGCTCCTCTCCCCAGCAAAGGCACAGGACACTCCAGACATCGTGCTCACACGTTACAATTCAGACCTCCAGACTGCTCTGGGGACTGACTGTGGACCCCCAGACCACCTCCTTCCGGAACATACTTGGCCCTTGCCAAGAGCAGCAGGAAGGAGGCAGATAATTGGGGAATTCTCTCAAAAGGGGATGTGAGCGCTTGCCGCATGTGGAACATCAGCTGTGAGAGGAGGTTCCTGCCCCCAGAGGTACAGGAGGGTGCGCGCGTTCGCGAGAAGGAAGACGCACCAGAGTGAGGCCGGCACGAGCTCTGTGCTGCCGCTGTGCAGGGCGCAGGGTGCTCCGAGGCAAAGAGGTGCAGGAGGCCCTGCCCCTGGGGAGCTCACAGTCTGGTGGCCCTGACGGCACTGTGAACAGAGCAGCACAAGTCCCATGGTGGGGGACAGTACCGGCCAATAACCATGGCAAAGGAGGTGGATCCCTGACTTGAGTTTATTCTCAATTCTGTCCCTGACTGTCTGGTGCCTTTATAGAGGAGGAAGAGGGTACAGGTGAGGGTCCCTTAACTATTTCCGAACCCTAGATTCTTCCTCTTCAAAGTAAAGGGAGTTGGAGAAGGTGATTCCTTGGAGGGGCTTTGAAGTCTAACTTTTGTAGAATTCAAAGGAGGGAGATCAGGAAAGGCTCCCTGGAGGAGGGGTTAATGGGTTGCTTTGGGCCTTGAAGGATGAAAACTCGGATGTTTCTACTTGAGATTCAGATCTCCCTTGGTCATCAAGTTTCATGAAACAAGAAGAGACATTCAGTAAATGGAGCTGGGGACTGGCGAGGGGGCTAGGGACCCTTCACCCACACGGGTTCACGCCGTTTCCTCCAGCCACCGCGCCTGTATGAGGCAGCCGCGCTATTAGCCCCTTTTTACATACAGGAAAACCGAGTCTCAACTGCATTTCCGCCCTGGGGACACCGTGATTGACCCATTCCTTTAGTGCCTCTAGTCCACCTGGGGCCGCTGAGCACAGCGGATAAATGCCGAGGACAGGCCGGAGGCAGGGAAGTGGAGAAAAGCAAAGAAGTTTGGGGGCGAAGGCTGGGAGAGTTCGGGCACACGGGGTGGGAATGGGAGAGAGCGGCACTCTGTCCGCTGCCCCCAAAACCTCTCCTTCCGTTCTAATCAGACCTCTCTCTCTCTGTGAAGTTACGACAGAGGCCCTTGGCCTGTTTGTGAAGTATCGATTGTCCCCGCAGTGTTCTCGAGGCGTGTTTACTGGGGGCGGCCGGACGAAACTGCTGGGTTGCGTATGAGCTCTGAATGTTTCTTAAGCTTCGACCCTCGAGGAAGTTAATTTTCTTGTATTTCTTGTCTTGTTTCCACTGTAGAAAATTGTGTGGAGTTCCAGAAACTGAACGTGAGCAACTACAGCCATGTGTCCCTGCAGAATGCCACCTCCCCCGTCATGGAGTTTTGGGAGTAAGTGGAGAAGATCTAGTCTCCCTTGGCCTGTGGGGCCCTGTCTGGGTTCTGATCAATTGGCTTTGCCGTCCCGGTCCCCTGGAAAACGCCTGACTCTTCTTCCAGCCTCATGTTTCCTGGCTTCTGTGGGCATTTGGCGGCTTTAGAAGCAGGTGTGGAGATCGTCAGGGGTTTCCCAAAGGGGCAGCTCAGAGAAACGCTTTCTTGTTCTTTGCTAGCATGTCGGCATGCCTAGTTGCTTATTAGGGCAGGAAGTGCTTGGTGAAAGGATGGACAGTTTAAAGATTCATTTTGAACAAAAGAGAAGATATAGCACGTTTGCAGTAAGCTAAGGCAAGCAAGAATATATTTAGCCTAGAAAGCAGAAGTCTACGGGGGTGGCGGCATGTTTCCTTGTTCTTCCAGAAGCCGAAGTGTCATGTGGAAAGGAAATAGATCAACTTTAATGGATAGAGGTTAAAAAGAGGACTGTTTCAAATGTGCTTAAGGAAGAACTTACTCACATAGCATTGTCTGAAAGATTGTGAGCACCCATCCCTGCCAGTGTTTGACCAGTGCAGGGCTGTGGATCATTGCTGGGATTGTGTCTGAATCCAAGTAAGCAGTAATTTTGTGGATGGGCATTTTCCCTGAGATGGGCATAGTTTCATCAGAGACCCTTACAGGGCTGCTGGACACGGTTGTGTAAGTTGCACACTGAACAACCTAAGGAGTCATCATTAACATGAAGTGTGCACTCGAGAATTGTGTAATGCACAGCCTGTATGATCATACAAAGTGGTCCCGACTTTGGAGTTTCTGTTACAGAGGCAGGAGGATCCCTTGTTTCAGGGGTTGAAGAGAAGCTTCCTGTACGGGTGGAAGGCTGGATGAGATGCTCTCTGAGGCTTTTCAATATGAAAGGCCTGGCTGCACTGAAGAAGCCTCCCTTCCCCGGATGCTAGTTAATAGGAGTATGTGTGTGTGGGGGAGAGAGGGGGCAGTGGTTTTATGAGTGATTTTTACTCTTTTTCCAGATACCATTCTTTTCCTTCCCTTTCTAGAGGTCATTATGCTGAGTTTAGGTTTATTATTCTCATGTACATCTTTATACTTGTTCTTAATATATATATGTACCCCAAACCACTGAGGTCTTTCCTGAATATTTAAAATTTTTATACTAATGGTATCTATTACTTACATTTTTATAACAACTTTGTTTCTTTGCTCGATACTGGTTTTGAGATGTATCAATATTGGTACATGTAGCTTTGGTTTATTCTTTCTTTTTTTTTTTTTTTTTTTTTGCTATAGACTGTTTCATTGTATGAATAGTCTACTTTGTATTTCTCCAGAGCCATTTGACGGGCCCTTAGACTGTAGCCCATTTCCCACTATTAGTAAGCACACTGGGCGAATGCCTTGTCCCTGCTTCTTGAGTGGAATTGCTGGGTCGTGGGGTACATGCATTGTCAGTTGTATCAGGTAAGGCAAAATTGCTTTCTCAAGGGATTGATCTGATTTACACTCCAAATAAGACTGAGAATTTCTACTGCTCCACGTTCTGGACAGCACTTGGTCTGGGCGGTTTTTGCTGTGCCATTGTAATGGGTGTGAAATGAGATCTCGTTATTTTAAATTTGCATTTCTCTAATTACTTTTGAGGTTAAGCATCTTTTTATGTTTGATTTCTTCATCTGTGAACTTCAGGGTTCATATCCTTTTCTGTTTGGATTGTTTGTCTTTTCTTACAGATATGAATTCTTGATACATTCTGGATATTCTCATCTTTTCCCAGTGTGTGGCTTTTCTTTGCTATTTATATGTTGTGTACAGAAGTTTTAATTTTATTGAAGTCAAATTTGTCAATGTTTTCTTTTTGGTTTGGACAGTTGGTGTCTTATTTAAGATATATTTCCCTACCCCAAAGTTGTAAACATTTTCTGTGTTTTTTTCTAAGAATTTTAAAGTTTTTGGTTTACATTTAAGAATATAATCTGTTTGGAATTTAATGTTTTTAATATGGCATGAGGTAGAAATCCAGCTTTTAAAATTAACCATATTTTTTAAAGTAGTATTTATTGATAATTCATTCTTTACTGCCTGATTCATGATGCTACCTTCTATATATAGTTTTCCTGTAAGGACAGGTCTGGTTTGGGACTCTCTATTCTGCTCCACTGGTCTTTTTATCCGTCAGTGTTAATACCACACCCATGGTTTTATTTTAAGCCTTTAGCTGGCAAGGCAAGTCTCTCATTTTGTTCTTTTTCAGAATTGTTTAAGTCTTCCAAATGAATTTTAGAATCAGCTTGTTAGGTTAAACAATGCCACCAACAACAATAAACAAAACAATTCTGTGGGAATTTGATTAGAAATCTATTGAACTTACAGGTTAATTCAAGGAAACTTGACATATTTATGAGTCCATGAACATGGTATAGCTAGTTCTCCATTTATTTAGGTTTTTGAAAATGCCTTATAGAGTAGTGATACTTAAATATGGTCTGCAGAGCAGTAGTGTTTGAATCACCTGGTTACCTACCTAGCCTACTGAATCATAGTCTCAAATAGAGCATCCATAAGGTATGTGGTAGAGAGGAGGCTTCTGTGCTGAATGGGCCTGTGTGGTGTTTCCCAACCCTACTGGGCTGTGGTTTCCTGAAGGAATGTCACAGAGACTTGTTTTGGACCTGCCCATTTAAGAGTCTGCAAAACATGGTCTCTGTGCTCCCTTAGAGAGCCCATCCCAGAACCCCAGACTGGACGAAGTCTCTGCGTAGATTACTGTTTTGCACCATTCGTTTCCTTTGTAACATATATGGAAAACTTTAATTAAATCATCATTTGTGTAATGTATTTGTCCATTATCTGTATTCCCCAATAGGCAGTCATAGAGCAGCACCTCGTCTGCCAGGCTATGGAAGGCTTCGGTGACTGTAGAATGGATGGATGAATGAGGAAGGCAGGCAGGCAGGCAGTATGTTCTAGAAAATACCATATGAGAAGAGTCAAAGTGGGCTTTTGCAAGAACTCATGCTGTCGTTACGCCTCCCACCCAACAGCACTGATTGCTGTGGGATCCCTTTGCAACACCCACATCACCTGCTCAGCTGGACACCAGAGGCAGCAAGGGACAGCTGCCCTGCAGCACCCTCACGTGCAAGGACCTTCTGCCGGCTACCTGGCCATTCAGGACGAAAGTCCCTGGGAACATGAGCCTGAGTTCTAGTTTTCTATTCAGATTATCAGATTGCATCTCTATCTGCATCACCTATGTAGCGCTGAATTCTGCGTCCTAAAAGTGCTCAAGTGCTGATGTGACACTGGCCTCTTCATAGGATGCTTTTGTCGGGCAACTCTGATTTCTCTATTCCTCAGAGGTGAGATCATGTGTAGAGACTGTGAGATGCTCGTAGCATCCTGTGAAAAGCTGCTGAGACACAGAAGTTTGAGACTGGCTAAGAGCTGCGTCCTTTAGTGACAACACCCATTTGCTTTTGATTAACCCAAATTCCCAAACTTACATTCTGTGGAATAAGTTGGAATCTGCCCCCCCTGCCGGCGTGCCCCGCCTCCTAAATGCTCACGTTCCACTATCCCGTGAAACACAGTCTGGGGGACACTTGGCTAGGAAGAAGTTCTTCCTTAAATTCTGCCGGAAGTTGACTTCTGGGGCTTTGATAGAACACACCTGATTCCTTTTCCACGTGACAGCCCTTCGAGTACTGGATCGGGCTTCCTCAAAGACATTGCCTCACCGCCCTCTTTGCTCTTTCCTGTGTGCTGGTTCACAAATGCCCCGCTTCTGCTCACATCCTCCGTGTGCATCTGCCGTGTTGTCCTTCTCCCTCTGCCTCCGACTCCGGGGACCTCAGCCGGCCGCATTGCTCGGTCCGTGCCCGGCTGCCTGCTGGTGCGTTCACTCGACAAACGTCTGCGCTCCTGGTGCGCGTGCGCCACACACTCTGCGTGTCTGGGGGAGGCAGGCGTGGCAGACAAGGCCCGGCCTCCAGAAGCGGGGCCAGACAGCTTGCAGGTCACCATACAGTCGATTGCAGGGCGCCACTTCCCTCCTCACCGCTGGCCGTGCCTCTGCCGTGGCCCTGGGTACCTCCTCAGCCCGCTCCGCACCTCGAAGATTGGTTTCCCTTTTCAGAGCGTAGTTAAATCACTGGCTGAGCCCATGAGGACAGCGCAGGCCCCGGGTCAGCCCTGGATTCTGACTCTGGCGGGGGGTAACTTACTTCCTGGTGTCAGGTTTCCCTTAGGGACCCGTCGTGCGTCTGGCATCGTGTGTTTCTCCAAGTGTGTCTGCAGTTCCGAATTCCGAGCCTGCGTCCTCTGGTGGGTCGAGTGCTGTTAAGTGCAAGCAGCGTGGTGCCATCAGATGAGCCTCGATCATCTTCACTTCCCTTTCTCAAGCCCAGAAGTCTCGTCAGTCCAGGGTTCTGGGAGCAGCTCCCTGCTCCCTGCGCACACGATAGGGATAAATCGTTTTTGCACGGCGTCCATTCAGCGAACGAGCTCGCGTGCCGGGCCCGCATCACGCTTGAAGGGTTTCCAGTGCTATTTCTTCATTCAGAAGGATGAGGCCTTTCTTTCTGCTTTACCTTCACTGGCGGAGATTTGTTTTTAGTTTTTAGTTTCGAGTCATGCGGACATTTGACTTGATTTTCTTTAGGACATGCGATTTGGGATCAGAGGAGCTGGGGTGCATCCTTCTTCTTTCTGTGAGGGAGGGGTGCCTCCCCGCCTCTCTCTCAGACCCATCCTCCCCTCTGCCCGTTGCCCTCCTGCGCGCTGGCTTCCTCCAGCCCTTCAGACGTGCTGGGCTTCTCCAGTCTCTCGGCTTTCGCTGTTCCCTTTGCCAAGAAGACTCCTCACCACATCTCTGTGCGGCCGGCTCCTTTTTGTCGCTGAGTCTTAACTGCAGTGTCATTTCGGAAGCCCTCCCTGGCCATCCCAGCGGGATCAGCACCCCAGTCACCACCCCATCGCTCCTTAATGTCTACCCAGTTTTTATCTGTCTGAGCTCCTTGTATCTTCGTTTGCTTGTTTATTCTCTGTCTTTCCTCCAGTAGAATTTAGGCTCCGTGCTGGTAGGGACTGCGTCTGGTTTTGTTCCCTGTTGTCTTGCCAGCACATTTTGGGTGCTCGATACTGTTTGCTGAAATGAATGACTGGAAGAATGAATAAATGAATGAATGTTTCTCACCACTGTTGGAGTTCAGCGTCCTTGTCTGTAAGCTGGAAATACTGATAACCGAGACGAAGACTGAGCGAGACCCCTCCTGCACCCACGCGGCACGTCTGGACTGTTTGGGAGGGTTTGGATGTGTGAGCAGAGTGTCGGTGATGGGCTCTCCCATCTGTGACATGTGGACTCACCCTGCTCCCTGCCTTACCGACCTCTCTTGGTTGCTGTGAGGATTAAATGAGATAATGCTTTCTGAGAGCTTTGGTGGATTGTATGCGGGGTTCCTGAGTTATTTCCTGCTACTTGAGGAACAGGTGTCCCTTCCAGCCCTGTCTCTGTGGCAGAGATTCCCGGCTGAGCCCGAGCTGCCAAGGCCTGCGCGGAGTGGACCTGTTTGCCTGTAGCAGCCTTTGTGCGCCTCCTGCAGGATCTGAAGTGCCCCCAGGCCCTTTCCCTAAGTCAAAACCGAGCTCCGTGTGGCACCATCTAATTCCGCTACTTCGGGTCACCGCCCCTCCCCCGCACCCACAGCCTGCACATGGCCACAGTGAAGATTTTAGCCAGCAAGTTCTGGAGCCCAGTTTAAGTCATTGCCTCCTCCACCTGCCAGTGCATGGCCCTGGGCAACTTATAGAGCCTCTCTGAGCTTGTGTGAGCGCCTCTGAAAATGGGGTGGTGGATGGTAAATGTACCTACCCCTTAGGGTTGTCGAGAGCATCAAATAAGATGCTGCTTGTAAAACACCCGGCACGTGGCAGGCGCTCGATGAACGGTGGCTGCTTGTTCGAGGAGGACGTCATGCAGGGCTTTGGAGTCCCTGGGGGTTCTTCTCCACGTTCTCTGGAGAAGGCTCGTCAGCTGGCTCCTGTTTGCCCCTATGGCGGATATGGGGGCCTCCCTTCGTGCATTTTTTCTTCACTTTACTGTTCTTTTGACATTTCTTAATATAAACTGGGTGCTGGGCACCTTGTCATTAGCCAGAAAGATGAGGAGGATGCCGGCTCTGCCCGAGGAAGCGCACAGCACAGTGGGAGGAGCTGGGAAGTGGGGAAACAGAGTTTCCGGATCGCGGGGCACCAGGTTTACCCGTAGGCTGCTTGCACAGAGCCAAGGCGAGGCAGCCGGCTGCCTGGGCTTTGGGCGGCTGCGTGAAGTTGGCCATACTGAAGCTGCGTTTTGAAGGACGAATAGAGGTCCGCACGGTTGGCCGAGTGAGCGGATGGCATGCTAGGTGGGTCGCGCAGCACAGGCAGGAGCGCAGAGACCTGAAGCCGCTTGCCGAGGCTCGCGGATTTGACCTGCAACGCTGCCGTAGCCGGAGCCTGCGGGAGGTTGGACGGCTCTGCTGAGGGGCAGGAAGGGGCCAGAGCATCTCGTCACTCACAAGTCTCCACTGAGCACCTACTAGAAGGCAGGCACCGTTGCCGGTTCTGGGACGCAGCAGAACAAAAAGAAGGCACAGCCACACAGGCCGAGAGCGTCGCAGTAGGTCAGAGCAGTCTCCTGCAGAGAGAGCTGGCAGGCTGAGGGCACGGAGGGTGTCAGGTGGCGTCTGAGCAGGCACCCGAGAGAAGCGAGGTGGTGAGTGAGTCGGACCGAGCTCTGAGGCTGAGGGAGCGTGGGCCATGCCGCCACGGTGGGAGGCTGTGTGGGGCGTGGCGAGGCGGCCAGAGAGGCTGGGCAGAGCGTGAAGGACCGCGGTGCCTCCTGCGGGGTTCGGAAGGATCCCGCAGCATGCCTTCAAAGGCCGTATCCACGGAGTTCCGGGATCAGGGCTGAGGGTAAGGCAGGCCCCCCAGGCTGCCAGGCGGCCAGGCTGGCTGTGGGACAGGTGCGGGAAGCGAGGTTCCTGCCCGGGGACAGGGCGGCTGGGTGAGGGGGTGCCCTCTGCGGTTGAGGGAGGCAGGGCGGAGCTAGTCTTGGGAGGACAAGGGTCCACCCTGCCTGGCAGCGCCACACACTGAGCAAGTGAGAGAACGGTCCCTCTAATGTGCTAACACGGCTGCGGCCACCCCCGCCGTGGGGGTCCTCTCAGCCCTCACGTCCTTGGCGGGCTTGTCCTGGAGGGGCGGGTGCGCGGCTTCTGCGTCTGCCTCAACTCTCAAGCCTCTTTTCTCCCTTTTCCAGACAGCGGCGGTAGAAGCCAGTGCAGTATTGACCCTCGGCACTCGGGCGGCACACAGGCTGTGTCCCCAAATCCCACTCTGGAAGTTCATTCGGTGGCATGAGCATGCTAGTTAGGCGCAGCCCGTGCATGTCTATAGCAGTACGTTCGTGACAGTTACAAAGAAAACGGTGGAGCACAGTGACTTGCGTCTGTAGTGCCAGAACTTTGGGAGGCCGAAGTGGGAGGATCACTTGAGGCCAGGAGTTCGAGACTAGCCTGGGCAACATAGCAAGACCCCGTCTTTACAAAAAATAAAAAAAATTAGCCAGGTATTGTGGTATGCGCTTGGGAGGCTGAGGCAGGACAATCGCGTGAGGCCAGGAGTTGGAGGCTGCAGTGACCTATGATTGCACCACTGCGCTCCAGCCTGGGTAACAGAACAAGACCATGTCTCTGAAACAAAGAAAATAAGGAAAGAAAAAAATAAAACGGACACGTGTAAAATGCTCTTAAATATGACACTAATGAGATAAATTATACAACAACAACTAAAAAAAGAGGCAGAAATGTGTTGATATGGAAAAGATCTCTAAGGTAAAAGTATGTGCAAAGGTGAGGGTGCACAATGCCATATAAAATACCTGTGCATCAAATATGTGTATGCACGTGCCTTTATACCCACAGAACACGTCTGGAAGGGTACACGAGAAACCACTGACGGGTCGCCCAGGAGTGGGACCAGGAGGGGATAGAAAGAGAGTTTTACTTTTGGCTTCATATTCTTTTGTAGTATTTCAAATTAAAAGAAATTAAAATTAGGAACATGTTTATTTCGTAATAAAAAAATAGGAGCCACAGTGTTACCGAATAAGCCGTTATTCATTATAATGATCCCTCCTTTGTGTGACAAACCCCATTTATAGTCCTGGCTTCACCCTCCTAATCTTTATGTGTTTATTCATTTATTGCATCATTTTTGTCAACATTAGCTCACTTAATTTTTTAAATCAGCCCTGTGAGGCAGGCAGAAGAAAAAAAAAAATCTCCATTTTACCATTAACCAAACATAATCTTGGAGACACTAAGCGAGTGCCCGGCTCGTGTCCCCAGAACCCAAAGCCATCCTCTCTGCCCCTGGTACCCCTGGTGCGGCCTGGGACAGAGGTGCTCCTCTCTTGGGAGGGGGTCTGGGGTCGTTCTGCTGGCTCCTCTCAACCCCAGCGAGGTGCTGGGGCCCCTGGGTACAGTCAAGGAGGACAGGGAGGAGGTGCCGCTGAGGATGAGACCAGAGAGTCCCGGGGAGTCGTGGGGAGGAGCTGGCCCAGGCAGCCCTCCAGGCTCTCAGGAGATTCAGCAAAGCAAACCAGATCAGCACTTCGTGCCAGAACAGTGTTGCGACCTTTTGATTCCAATTGTTGAATATTTAACTGATTTTAAAAATAGTGAATATTGTTGTAAGCAGTTAAAACACAACAGATGCATTCATGGGATACGTTTGTGTGTCAGATTATGTGTAACTCATATTCCCCACCCCACTCCCGGAGGGAGGACCGTTAGCAGTGCAGCACCTCCCTGCTCTTTTCGGGCCGTTCTTCTTACTTTCCTTCGTGGCCCGTCTGCCAGAGCCTGCAAGTTCTGAGGTTCAGAGACGTGATTCCTCTCTTCCGTTGCCTTCCTCTCATAGAAGTGGGTTCTCTGGCAGACACTTGATTTCCTTACTGCAAAGGTGATGTCTGTCTTTTTTTGGGGTAGAAAATGTAGGAAGTATGTTCACGTAAAAGAAGGAAAAACACCGCACAGCAGTGTTTCGGTTTCCAAGCTGCTGAAGTAGGGAGGGCCTTGGCCAAAGCCGGCTACTCCGGCTCTCTCGTCCCCATCAGACCCACCCTGGTGGCCATCCCTGAAGCACGAACCAGGCCTCTGTCACCAGGCACCAGGGAGGGCTTCCCCACTGCCAGTGAAGTTTAAGGGGTGGAGCCCAAGGTCAAACCCGACGTCTCTCTCTCGCCGGTAGGAAGCTGCCTGCCCTGGGTCGTCGAGACCCGGTGCCCCCTCGGCAGAACCCCCGCCCCCAGAAGGACTGGCTGACGTCTCTGGTGTGCCGCAGTGTGAAGGCTGCGCTGAAAGCCTCCAGCCGAGGGGCGAGGTGCTGCTCCTGTGTGCGGTTGTTGAAATGCTACGTAAAAGTCCCGTGGTGTAGTGTGGGGACCTGGGGACCTTGGCTTTGGGGCCAGATGGCAAGAATCTGAATCCTGTTGCTTCCACTTACTAGCCTGGGGCTCCTTCCCTAAATCTCTGCAGCTCACCTTCTCTGCCTGCAAGATGGCAGTACTTGTTACCGTAGCAGCAGGAGTAATCGGGCTTGGTAAATCCCGAATAGCGTGGTCTGCTTGTGTTACGCATTCTCGATCTTTAGAGTGAAAATATTTGTGCATAAAAGCAGCCGGGAGGGTATTTGTGTTTGCACACTGGGTGTCTCGCAGCATGTAGTGGGGAGCAGCAATTTACTGAGCCGGGAGAGTTTCGGCTGAGGTTCCCGTTACCTCCTCATCGGTGCGGTGGGGGAAGGGAGGTTGCATTTAGTTACTAAGCGCCTGTTGTGTACCCTGGCCCTGCATGGCCCTCCACGCACGTTGCTTCATTTAACCCGCCTGCCCAGGGGACAGTGATGCGGCATCGCTGTCGGGGCCTCGTCTCTCACAGAGCATTCCGGGAGGGTGAGAGGTTCAGGGACTTGTCCAAAGTGCCTGTCACCGTGAGCCAGAGCCCCCGGTCTGGGACCTGGCCTCTCTGCTCCCCCTGCGTCTCCCCACGTTCTGTGCCCCTGCCCCTGCCCGCAGTGCGGTCAGCGCCTGCCGCGCCATCGCGGTGCAGATAGTGCCGGCTGCGCCTCTTCTCTGCAGCCCTGAGGCCCGGCTCTCCGAGGGAGAGGTTTTCAGCAGATGGGGTGTGTGTTTGACAGGAAAATAAGGGAAGGGAGGAAGGAACAAACTCATAAGGAATGGCCTAACAGAAGGCTCCAGAACAAATAAAAACCTGTTGGGTTATGTCTTCCCTGGGTTTCAAGAGGTTTCTTTAGGAAATGACTTCAGTCTTGTTTTTAAAGGAATACGTTGGTGTCCTGCTGAGCCAAGCGTCTCCCGCGAGACCAGTCTGGACTCCAACCTGCTGTGACAGCAAGATGTCGATTGATGCTGGTCTCTGCGGTGTCCCGCACGGCCCTCCAGCCAGTGGCACGAGGCACTGATGCACGAATGACTTAATTCAGGGTCCAGAGCAGAGTAACCCGACCAGACTATTTTTAACAGAACCACAAGGAAGTATATAAAACTCTGCAGGTTCACGCACCCCCTGCCCGCAGCGGCGACTCCGGTTTCTCCCCGAGCAGAGCAGGTGGGAGACATCCAGACCAGGGAAGCACGAGAGCTGGGGCGACCTGGCTCTGCCAACTACGTGTGGGGACCTGGGCGAGTGGCTCAGAATCCCAGAGTCCTCGTCGGTAGGGCGGGGCAACTGCACAGCACGTCCCAGGAGCAGTCGGTATTGACTGAGCGCAGACGGTGTGACGGCACTGTCGGTGCTGGCACCTCCCCTGCCTTGTCCCACACCCCCCACACCCCCCACACACACTTTCATTCAAAGAATAGAGGTGAGCGCCTGAGATCTGGGGGGATGTGCCCCAGCCAGGAGCACACTCCGCGCCCCGCTCTGCCCTCCTTGTCCAGGGCTGTTCCTTATGCACTGTGCTGTTCCTGGCCGCAGTCCCTCCATGGCAAACAGTGGCTCTTGGCCAGCCTAACACGGAACACCTCAGAGGGGCGGGGTGCAGAGGTGGGCCAACTTTGCCTGAGCCTCCAGTTGCTTGTTAATGCAGACTTACTGTCCTTTGGCACGTGCCGGGGCAGGCATGACCCGGCAGCTATTTTGGGCTTCCTGAGCCCTGGGGAAGAGGAAGGGGCAGGAATCTGAGGACCCTGGGACCCCAGCTGTGGGGATGGTGAGACCCCTTCTGCTACGTGGGATCCGGGTTCCACGGGTGAGCATGGGTGACATCATGAACCCATGGTGAGTTCCCGAAGCTACGGCAGCCCCTCTGTCTCTCACCCTGCCCTGTGCATTTTACCTCCTGACCCACAGAACCTCTGTTCACTTCTCCCTACCTACGAGGCACAAGCTTTAGGGACTGTCCCTGTGTTCCCGCTGCTCTGAATAGTCCCCTCCTCCCTTCTACTCTCCCCGCTCCTCCTCCCTGCCTGGGTCTCACCCTACAGCTGTGGGGGGCATTGAACTTGGGCTTGGGAGACCGGTTCCAGGCCAGGCTCCACTACCCACCAGTTTTGTGATCCTAGGCAAGGGAGATATCTGCGTGGAGCATGAGTTTCCTCCGAAAAATGGGTGCGAAACAGGATAGCATTCGCTCAGGCGCTCGTGCTCTGTTCCAACTGTGTATTCTGCACGATGTTAGGAAGTATTGCTCTGCAAAAGCAGAAGTATGTGGGGAGACACTTCCTTCTTAACAACTTTTTAATAAGTTTATTGAGGTATAATTTACGTGCCATGAAATGCGCCCCTTTTAAGTGTGCAGTTCTGAGCAAATTTACCGAGTACGAAGCCAACAACACAGGGCGGGTTCCCTCCCCCGAGGAAGACCTCTCATGGCCCCTCCCAGTCATCTCCTTGCCCCCTGCAGGCAGCCACTCAGCTGTTCTTTGTGTCTGGATTTGCCTAGTCTGACGTTGCACATAAAGGGAGTCACGCAGTTTGTGCTCTTTTGTGATTGGCTTCTCTCGTGTAACATAACATGTTCAAGGTTCCTCCGTGTTGTGACGTGAATCGGCGCTTCATTCCTTTTTGTAGCTAGATAAGATTCTGTCGTATGGCTGTACCACGTTGTGTGTGTCCATCCCTCCGTCGATGAGCTTTGGTGGCTGTTGTGTGTGATGTTGCTGTGAACATTTATGTGCACGTTTGAACATAAGTTTTCTATTCTCTTGGACATATACCCGGAAGTAGAATTGCTGAGTTTTGTGTTTACCTTTTCAAGGAAGCATCGAACTGTCTTCAAAGTGTCTGGACTGTTTTGCATTCCCACCAGCAGTACCTGAGAGTTCCATTTCGCCACATCCTCCTGAACATTTGCTGCCATCTGTCTTTTTCATCCTAGTGGGTGTGAGGTGGTAACTCATTGTGGTTTTAGTTTGTGTTTCAGTAAAGAACAGTTCTAAATAAATTTGAGAAACATTGGGTTAGATAAAGCTATCCAAGTGTCTTTATTTCAGGACTCTGAGAGTCTTTAATATTCTAATAAGCATTGAGAATCTCTAAGGAAGTCCAGAGTATGCAGTACTTTCTGAAATGAGGCCCCAGTGTGACCTGGGAACTCAGGGCGTCTGGAAGGATTAGTGTTCCTTGGGAAGCACCAGCCTAGGACAGAGGTCAGCAGACTACTGGCCAGATCCCAGCTGCTGCCTGTTTTTGTAAATAAAGTTTTATTGGAAGAAAGGCAGACCATTCATTTACAAATGGCCTGTGACTGCTTTCACACTGCAGGGATAGAGTTGAATAGCTGGGACAGAGACTGTGTGTCTTACAAAACCTAAAACGTCTGCTCTCTGCCCCTTCACAGACAAAGCTTGCTGAGCTCTGGTCGTCGATGGCGCATGGGGACCAAGGGAACATTTGTGAGGCTTTGTGTTATTTGAGCTGGTGCTTAAAGGACAGGCAGGATTTCGACAGTTTGGGAGAATTGGGAAGGACGTTCGCATCCGAGCAATAGGGGGAATGAATGCCGGAGAGTGAGGAAGGGCGGGGTGACTGGGGACTGACGGGGACCTGTGTGTGGCGGAGGAGGATTTCTGCAGGGACACAGAAATTGGAGAGGTAGCTCCAGACTCTCCAGCCACCGTAGGTGCGATTATGTCCCTGGCTCCACTGACACCGTAATTACACAATTCTACTGCAACCTCCCCAAGACAGGGTGCTGGTTCTGAGCTCTGCCTTTGAAGAGCTTCAGATGTGGCTTCAGGTTCTGCCCTGCCTTCCTGGGCACATCACCTCCCGAAGCCACAGTTTCCCCATCTGTAAAATGGGAATGATATTTAACGGTTGCCCTCACCTCGGAAGATGCTAGGAAAGTTAGATTCTACATGTGGCATGTTTGGCCCTGGGCAACGGGTGGGAAATGTACGCCGTCACTGTCCTTGTTAATACCTTTACACCCCTAGATAGTAAGCTCCCTGAGGGCAGAGCAGCCTGCTTATTCATCACCATAGCGGCGCTCGGCATAGAGTTAGCACTCAGGAAACACCAGCTGAATGAATGAATGCAGGATGCAGAGGCCTGAAATCCACGCCAAGGAGGGGCCTTGCTGAGTCCCCAGCTTGTTTAAGGGTTGCTGCGGACCGTGTAAGAGGACCCCCATACATGGGAAGAGTGAGGGGGCTGAACCTCGTCCTTCCCAGGAAAGTGAGGGCAGACTCCCCCTGGCTGCAGGCGGCGCTGCTCCCCGGGAGCCGGCAGGGAAAGGAAGCACATTTGTTTTGGCGATGGCCCTTTTTTTGTTTGTGCGTTTGTTGCTTTGGGAAACCAGCAAGGCTATTTATAGCTCAGCCCCTCAGCACCAGCTTGAGGGCGGTCTCCATGGCCCTGGCAGCACTGTGCTCCGTGGCAGGTTGAAGAAAGGTGATCTGTTGGCCACCTCCGTGCGGGACGTGGAGATGAGGCCTCCCCAGGCTGGCTGGGAGCTGTTCCCACACGGTCCGTCCCGGGCTCCGGGCTGGAGGGAGTTCTGCTCCAGCTCTGCTCTCTCTGGTCAGACCAGCCCCTCTTCTGGAGCGGGAAGCTTCCTTCAGGTGTGGGGCTGTTTCCTTCTCTCCAGACTCTGTGTATACAGGTGGCTGAGAGGGAACAGGTCTGGGATTCTAGCCACAATGCTTGGACCATCAGGGACAGGAGAAGCCCTGAGCAGGCGGCTTTCTGGTGAGGCAGTGGAGTGTGTCAGCATCAAAGAACCTGGTTTCAAATCTCAGTTTGGGCAAGTTGGTCAAGCTGCTCCACCTCCCTGGGCCTCAGTTTCCTCATCTGTAAAGCGGGTATAGCCATGTCCCCACAGTGATTGTGATGCTGTGAGGACCGGATGAACTGGACGGGGTCTCTCGGTGGCACCTGCTGCAGTCCCCTCCACTGCCAGCTCCTCCCGTCCCCTCCTTCCTGCAGGCCTCTGAACAAGGAAGGATGCAGTTTGCTTTTGAGCTCCCCTCTCGGCCTGCCCGGCTCCTTCCCTCCCGTCTGGTCTGGTGGAGAGCGCCTCTCCCAGCCGGGCCTGCCCCCACCTCCTCCTCCCCTGCATCTGAAGCTTCTCCCTCCCTGCTGACTCCTCATGAGCCAGCCCAGTTGTGCCGACCTGACGACAAAACAAATGTGGATCAAACAGCCCTTGCACCCCGGGGCCCCTCTAGCTGCCACTGCCTCTCCCTGACCCATCAGAGCCAGACTTCCCCAGGGTCTCACCCCCATCCGCTGCCCACCCTGGTCCCAAATCCTGGAGACCTCGCCCTGTCTGCCCAGGCTGCTCTCCAGCATTTACAGACCGGCTGCCTGCCCGTGGGGTCCCCCTCTCCCTTGGCCTTTGAGGCCTTCGTCCTCCTGTGCCCCCTGCCTCTCTGCCCATTCCGTCTCTGCCTCCTTCAGGGGCTCCTCCCTTCCTCTCTCCGCGTTGAGCTGTTGGGGTTACAGGGCCTGGTCGCAGGCCCCACCTCTCTTCCTTCTGCAGCTCTTCTAGGACACCCCGAAGGCCAAGGGCCTGGATTTGAATCTCCTCCTTGCATCGCTCTTCTGACCTTTGCATCAGGACACCCAGTGGCCTCTGGACGTTGCAGCTACCTGGGTGTCTCCCCAGCACCTCAAAGTCATCTTGTCTGACGGAAGGATTAGCCGCCTCCTCCTCTCTGTCCCGACCACCGCATCACTCCTGCTCTGCTGATGACCTGCCCCCCAAGCCCCGGGGCCTGTGGCGTGAACCCGGGGTCAGCCCAGGCAGTGCCTTGTGCCTCTGCTGCCTCAGACTGTCCACTCCCCTCCCCGGGCCACACCCTCCCTGCTGCTTGCATGACAGAGGCCAAATTCCCTGCAGCGGGTGCCCTGCCCCTTGCCACCCTGTTCGTTCTTCCCACTGCGGCCAGATAGTTTCCTGAAGCGTACAGTTGACAGGGGCGTGCCCCTGTTTATGACTCTCCTGGGCTCCTGCCATTCTCGGGAAGCAGCCCCAGCCCCTCAACAAGGCTCACAGTCTGGCTCCTGGGCCCCCCTCCTCCACAGCCTTGCCCCACTGCTCACCCGGCCTGGCTGCACTGACCGACACACCACGCCCCTCCCGGCCTGGCCGAGCACTCTCCAGCCTCCTCGCTTTACCCTTGGTGCCTTTCTGCTCCAAATGCTTCCCTCTCCTTTGCTCACTTTCCTCCTACCCTTTAGCACCTGGCCCCACCCCCACACTCTGATACCGACCCTGGTCCCAGCAAGGGTCCCCTGCTGTGCCCGGGAGCTTCCCCGCCTTTCTCTGCCACCACCCTCTCCAGGCTCGTCTGTCTTTCCTTATCTGTCTTTCCCATTAGACCACAGGCCCTGGAAGGACCCCCAGGCTTAGCTCAGTGTCCGTCACACCGATGACACTGTAGTAAGTATTACTTGAATAAACGCATAAACGCCAGGTGCTATACACTCCTCTTACCTGGTATACAAAGACATGTAAGGTAGTTTTAGGAGTGCATTTGCTATGGCTTTAATTTGCAAAGAAAAGAGGGAAGTAGTGGGCGATTTCAGGGTTGTGGAGAAATCCAAGAGCCAGTATCGAGGCTGAACACGTGGGCTCGGAGCCAGGATCGCTGGGCTTAAATGCAAGCTCTGTGGCTCGGGGTATGAGTTCAGGCAAGCTACTTAACCTCTGTGCACCCAAGCCCCCGTCTCCAACATGGCAATAATGACTGTGGGGATTGTGGGCGGGTTACATGCATTCATGCTTGAAAAGCCACTGAAGGTAGGTATCATTATTCCCATTTTATAGATGAGGAAGCTGAGACTCAGACAGGTGATATTGCTACCCCGAGGTGTCGCAGCTGGTAAGCAGCAGAGGTGGGCTTGGAGCCAGGGGTTCGCAAGGCCTGGGGACCTCCCTCCAAGCTCTCAGCTTTTAGCCTGTGGGTGGAAAGCTCCAGAAATACTCTCCTGTGGCCTGAAAAAGGTGCTCCAGGAAGAATCTGCTGTAGACCTGGTGCATAGTAGGTGCACAATAAGTATCACTCATGTCAATGAGTCCCTCCAAAGGGCCGCATCTAGTCTTCAGCATTGCTCGCTCCCTGAACAGAGTCGGGAGGTCTGTTCCTTGGTTCTTTTTGGCCAGGGTGTTGGCAGCAAACTCTTCCTTATTCAGACCTTTCTTCTGTCCCAGCGCTTTGTGGGGGAGGGTCATTAAGAAAGCTTTTTCCCAAGAAGAGCTGTGCCTTCTCCAAGTCTCCGGAGTTGAGTGCCCCAGCCCCCACGCTCTGAAAAGCTGCCCTTGTGGGTTTCAAAACAACCCCTCAGCCCTGTGTGCTGAGAACCTGGCCCCGGAGCCCCCTTTTCTTTAGAAACCAAAGGTCCATTCCTAGTTCAAGTCAGCGTTGGTAAAACCTAAAGGAAATAGTTTGAGGATGTTTTCAAATAGTGTCTGGTGGAACAAAAGAGCAATTCATCCTCCGTAGCTTTTAGTAATCTGCTTCCCATTCTGGGAATTAGATTGTTCAATTAAGCGAAAGGGTGCTGGAGCAGGCTGCATGACTCAAAAGTGTGCAGCATCCAAAATGTGGAAGAGAGGGGCGCGGAGCCAGCTTGCGCCTGGCGGGCCTGCCCCTCCTTTCCCCCTCTGTCCCTGTGTGGGTTCCAGTTTTCAGA